>ML782767.1:70598-84051 GCA_009831015.1 Picea engelmannii | reverse complement strand
TTGGGAAGATGAGTCTTTTATACAGAAGCATCCAGAGTTACTCAAGCGTTGCGGACAACACTTGTCTCAAGGGGAGGGGCATGTTAAGCCCTAATATTGGCTCATTACCCCTTAATTGGGGCATATTATATTAGTAATGTTATCTTATTTATGTCAGTTTTAGGCCATTAGTTGTAATTATACCTCCTAGTCTCTTATATATACCAAGGACACATTTTCATTTTGAATCATCTTGTACTTGGACATTTAAGTGGGGTAAAAGGAGGTTGCCCCCTCGAAGAGGTTTATTATCTAAAATTATCTCTTTTTCAAGGTGTTGAGTACTTTTTCTAAGGTTTTTCTATGCTATATTGATATTTGGTTCTTAACAAATCGTTCTGGTACCCGATCCGACACTCCATCCAGCACCTCTTCCCGCACAAAAATGGAGGGCGATTTGGCGGTTATGGTATTGGCGGCCAGTGGGGGCTGAATCCGAGACATGCATTTTTCTCGTGCTTATCCCCTCTAGCTACTGAACTCTTGACAACTCGATTTTGGGTTGTTATGGTGGGTGGTTATTGGCTCGCTCTGTTTCGACAGTTAGGGCACCATTAATGAAATTTGTCAATTTTAGAAGTGGTTCGAACCTCATGTGGTTGACCACTTGGTTTGTAAACATTATAAATACCACCATGGTGGTCAGATAATTGATAAGTAGTAGAAGAAGTCGTGTGTTAGAGCCAAAAACAATTTTGTCTCTGTTTTTGCATTTTTCAATTGCCAGAATTGTATAAAACTGTTTTTTCTGTGTTTTAATGGTGAATTCCTTTTGTTGAGCTCATGGTGTGCTTTTAGGGAGTGACCACGACTTGCTGGGGGGCCCACCAGTAGTCCGGTAACTCTTTGTGTGTTGTTCATGCATTTTATGATTTATTTGACTCTTTATTTCCTATACATGCATTATCAGTTTATTAATTAGTTTGTTGTTGTAGTTTAAATTGATTTGATTCTCTTTTGCAGGTTAGAATGATAGAGTGTGTTAGTATGCATTAATCTCGTAGATTAGGAATGGATTTGCAAATCCATAGACTAACCCCATGTGTAATTAGATAGTAGATTGTGCTTTTATTTATGATTTTAGAATCCAATTTAAAACAGAGTTTTAATTAGAATAGAACAGAGTTTTTAATTGAGCTTTTTGTGACAAGGATTTGATGGATGGATAGAGTCAATTTCAGTTTTTAATCATAGCTTTCTTATCTCATTTTTATATAGATCTTGTTCAATTAGTTGTTGATTAATGTAGTTGTTAGTTTACTTTTTAAATGTCATGCTTTAATTTATGTTTTTAGTCATTTCTTTATTGCAGTTTGAATTGTTAGAGTAGATATAACATAGTTTCATTTGATGTAATTTCCTTCCTAGAATTAGATTGCAATTGTATTTTTTATATTAATAGCTCGAGTTTAAGTAAGAATTTTGCTTATGTAGTGTAGAAGTATAATGATGATCTCGTTAGGTTGTTGATGGTTAACATATGAATATGCAGGGTATTTAACATTCACACAACCACCAGCATTATATTTGAATTGTCATAGGATTAAAGATAGTTTCTTGCTTTCGCAGGTTAAATATAGTTTCTTGCTTTTGTAGATTAGAAGAGATAATTTCTTGCTTTCATAGCTTAGGAAATAGTTTTATTGCTGATGTAGGATAGATAGACTTTGCTTTAATAGATTAGATAGTAGTTTTCTTATTATAGATTTGTATTAGTTGGTAGTTCTTCTTGCTTTCAATAAAATAGATTTCCTTTCATGCATTAGAAATAGTTTTGCATTGAACATTTAGTCTAGTTGCCTCTTAGATTTCCTTTCATGCATTTGAAATAATTTTGTATTAAGCATTTAGTCCACTTGCCTCTTAGGCTAGATAGTTGTTCAATGAGAAGTTTTACTTTGATTGCTTGCAGTAGGTAGTTGTCTTTGCTTACTTGTTTATTTTCTTTAATAAGGTAGTTAGGTGTCTTTGCTTACTTATCTATTTTCTTTAGTAGGTTAGTTAGGTGTCTTTGCTTACTTGTTTATTTTCTTTAATAGGTTAGATAGGTGTATTTGCTTGCTTTTTTATTTATTTGCTTTCATGGAGTAGTTACTCATTGAATATAGGTTGGCAAGTTAAAATAGTTTGTTTTTGTTAGTTGCTCATTGTTATAGTTTGCTTATTGCTTATTGTTGAACTAGTTTGCTTTACATAGGGTTTTTACTTGCTTTCTTAGGACTATCCATTGACCCTTGGCCCAAAAGTACTTAGTTTGCCTAGTTTCAAGCTGCTTAGTAGGATTTTCTCATTAGATAGGTTTTGCTTGAGTAGATTAGCCGTAGATAGCTGCCCTCATTAGTTAGACTATACTCCTACCAGCCCTTCTACCTTTGGCATATAGTTTGCTACAACTCTAAGTTTACTTACCCTGGATTGACAATTTAATTGAGGGTTTTTACTGTGTTTTTAGTGCATATAGAACACCCATCATTTTTGGCGCCATTGCCGGGGAGTTGTCTCAAGGTAAGAAGTAGTTAGGAAGCAGATCATTCTTAGACCTTAGCATTAGATTGGTGGTGAGGGAACTTTAAGACAAGAGGTAAGAACCTGCGCATCTGCTATTGCATGCTCCCCCAAACCCAATGGTAGTTTTTCTTTTTGTTTTTGTTTACTTTCATAAATAGGCTTGGAAACCAAATGGTAGTTTTTTCTTTTGTTTTTGCTTTCTTTCATGAATAGACCTAGAGATCCAAAAGTTAGATACATTAAATCTATATCAGACCTTTCAACCAAGGTTCCTTCCGACCTTTTTTGGGGAAGGAACATTCCACTCATAAACTCCGCAAACTGATACCAAAAAAGAGGAGTTAGCTCAACCCAAAGAGCTAAAGTAGTCTCTAAAGAGACTAAAACAGGGAGCACTATAGAACAAGAAATTGAAGCATCAGTAATAGTGGGACAGGAGGAAAGACCACTCGAGCCTTCCACAGAACCAAACAACACAACCTTTGTTTTCTTACCACCACTAGGAGAATGAATTCGAAGGTGACCATTAGTTTGGAAGAACTCTCTCAAATCCTAGCAAAAGCTGAGATCTCTTCTTCTCAGGAAGAATGCATCTTGACAATAGCCAAGAACTTGTCTCCCTCTCCGGAAATATTAGAAGAATCAAGGTCATATGAGCTACAAAATGATTTCCTTTCCAAAATGCAAAGGAAGCTGAAAAATTATGGACTACATCCAGTGGAGAGCAATCATTAAGACCTGAGATTGAGGAGTTATCAACATCCATATCAGCAGACCTTTATGTACTTCAGAAATAAATCATCCAGAAGAAGAGGATTTGCATATCATAATGAAGGAGAACATATAAATTATTGTTGATGAACATCAAGATTACATTGAAATTTGGTTTCAAGAGGTCATCAAGCCACAATACTATTCTCCTCTTCAACACCTTTTGATGCCAAAACAAGTAGAATGGTTTGTTCTTCATATCCAAGTAATCACTACGGTAACTTTTTCATATATGGATATGAGTATGTTTCTTATCTTTCTCTGCACGTTGTTACATTGGAAGAATTCTTACACTTGAATAAATATTTTCTCTTTCTTTTTAGGTAGGGTAAGATAGTAAATAAAAGTTACATGTTGTTAGTTTAGCTTAAAGTCTAATGTAGCCTCATTTTACATTTTCTTTTAATAAAAAAACTATGAGATACATGTTCCTATGACTTGATCTCATTGATCTCATTAGTTTTAGAGTGTGTTTTTTTTTCAAACAATTTTAGAGATCTTTGTAGGTATTTATATCACCAAGGGTAGACAATTCCAAGGAAATATAAAAGAAGGATTTTCTTCAAAAACATTGCTATATTTGAACCTTGTTGTCTACTAAGCATCAAATGAATAATGAATTGTTGTAGTTAGCCATGTTTTTGCAAATATTTTCATCTTCTTATTCTTAAGGAATTTTAAAAAGCATTTTCTCTTGAAAATCTTCACCACTATATAAGGAAGTGATACCGTAACCATCAATCCTAGAGGTCTCTTGTACAATTTTTCCAAGAAACCTGAGTAAGTGAGTAAAGTGTCTTTATCAAAGAGTAACAAGGAGGTATGATTAGCAATTAGTCATGGAAACGTCACAATAACTTACAAAAGAACAGAGTGAGTTGAGCTTAGAGATACCTTTATTTTCTTTCTTAATGGTACCATCCACTACACACTAAATAGCTTGATTATATCATATCTTTAGATAGGCCACGTCCACTTAAGTACCCCTTACATCAGGACAATCACTAAGGAATATATATAACAGAAAGTCATCCTCTAACATAAATACCATCCCAATGAAAAGAAAGAAAAAAGTTGTTTTCAGAGTTGTCCCCCCATCTTCTTGCATAAAGCAATCTTATACTAAAATCTTAAAAGATGGAGGGCCAGTCTCTAAGGGTGTAAGAGGCTAACCCGCTGGGATACTGAACAAGTCTGCTGGTAGTGGGTACTGGCATGTGGTATGACTAGGTAAACCCGCCAGAGTACTGAACATGCTTTCTAGCAGCGGGGAATTCTACCTAGTGAGGATGGTAATCTGACAAAAAAATAAATAAATAAATTTAAACTTGTCCTGATGTATGACATTACTTGCAGACAAAGCTGACATGAAGTATGTATGGTTAAGATAAGGTTAATGAACTCCATAAACTTGCCATTGGGAACTAACTCTGAAACTATATTGCAACTCTCTTGCCTACCTCTTCTTATCTATATATAGGATCTCTTATCCTATAGGTGGGGCCATCTTCTAACCATCTCATCAGACTAATCTGTGAAATTTACCTTTACACTTTACAAACTATAAATCTTCGGTTATGGGGAGAACTGACTGGTTTCCTATATTTTTTATTGTGAGGTGTCATAATACTTAGGTGTGGGGTAGGGTTTCATGAGTTTACAAATGATAACATTGCCTAGAATAAGTAAATCTTTGTAAAAATTCATGTATTGTTTTCATGATACAGGTTATTACATCAACAATCATTTTATTTTTGAAGTGCTAAACTCCTGTGTGCTATAAATTGTTGTATATGTCCTTAACAGGCCACTCTGTTGGTTTAAATTTGTTACAGGTTGTTCATTGTAGGTTTGACATTACATTACTCTTAGCCTGCCTCAACTCCTATTCATTGTGTTCGTGACCTCTGAGGAATCAATTGCCTCAGCCACAAAGCTCCCAAGAGTTGGAGACCATTGATTTAAACACCACCAATTTCCAAGAGCAAGCTATAACAGGGTTTTCAAAACCGAATTTTAGAACATCTCTAGAGATAAGGGATACTCCAAGGAGTCGATAAAAGAGGAGCTAATCAACCCTCTCATAGTCATCAAGAGATTGATTACATGTGAAGGTAGATATTATGTCTTTAAAGCCTGTCAATTTCAATTATTAACTCACTTTTAGTTCAATAAGCCATTGTAACTTTCCCTTTTACTTCTTAAAGAGTATTGAGAAGATGTCTTCCCAAGTGAGGAAGGATGCAACCAATCCCCATAACAACCTATTTCACCATGGCCTTATCAAACTACTTGTCTTAAGCTGAGTTGGAAAAATAGGAGAAAACGTGCGATGAGTTCATTTACCAATTTGCAAACCCTCATCTTAAATCAAGACTAGCAAGAAGACTCTTGATCTCGGGACTGTTACTCCACCCAAACCCTCATGCTCAAGCTATTCCTTTACCAGACCAAAAGTCCAAGAAACTAGTTGATACCCCTACAACCTCATCGGGCAAGAAGACCAAGAAGCCTTCTGTTAATTCATGACACAGGGACGTGCCATATCTTCGGTCTGGGGGGGAGTTTTCCTGAGCTAAAAATGATAAGCATTGCCCATTTGTATATAAAACCCATGAGAAGAGGAAGTAGGATTTCTGTCAAAATTCTATCATACTGTCTTTTTACAAAGTCTTGGGATATTATATCAACAATTGTTTGTATTGATATGCTAAATTATATACTGTTGATATCATTATGTGTGTTATAAGCTCCTATGGATTTTTATGTTTATGCTATGAAGACTGCTTATACTTAACTACTCTTTGTGAAAAATACAGAGCGATTACAACTACTAAATACTTACTGTCATCTATATTCCAAGCTTATGAAAAGAGGATCAGTGGTTTGAATTGTTACATATTGATGACTGTTATAACCCTAATTTTCACCAGACATGCTTACCTAGCATCAGGCCATCTCAGATTCCTTCTTTGCCAAAACACTGCTAAACAACTCTTTAAAAAACCTCTTTTATAAGGGCCCACGTGCCATACTCCATTACTGCACGCGTGTACATGCTAGCTGACCTAAAACAGCCCGCGTGTACTTACAAAAGCACGAAAAAAGAAAAGTTGCCGACGGAACACACAGCTTTGGGTAAGTTAATTGAAACTCTCGGCCATGCATGGCCGAGGGTTCATCCAAATACCTAGCTTCTTCTAGCCTATAAACGAAGGGGTAGGGGTCCCATTTGGAGGAGGAGAATAATAGTAAAGAAACTATACCCAATTGCACATTCCTATTGTCCCAACCCTTTAGCCATCCTTGTGCAAAGAGAGATACAGAGCAAAGAAGTTGGAGGACATTTGAAGAGGAGCCCAAGATCAGGTTCGCGGAGTGGTGGTCGGTCTCGAAATTGTAAGTTGATTCATTAAAGTTAATAATAAAGAAATGTTTTTCTCGTCCCACTATATGAGTTCTTCATAGTTTATTGAATATATGTTTGAATCTCTAACCCATTAATCTGTAGAACAAATGCATGTATAGTTTGTTGCTTGTTTTGTACGCAGGTCATTCTTGGGAGGATAGTTGCTAACAAGCGATCAAGCATAAAGAAGGATCGACATCGAATTTCCAGAACAAGGTATGTTCGTTTAACCATGTATTTTCTTAAAATAAATGGGGATTAGGTCTGGGATGAAAGTAGAAAGTAGGATTCTTTCGGTCTTATCTCCTTGCATAATATAACCCTAAATGCTAGTCTGTAGGGGGATTTCCCACCACAACAGAATTGGCGACCATACTGGGGAAGTCTCTAGGGTTCCTGGGAATATTTTTGGGTATTTTTAAAAGACTGGTTTTCTTTCCTATTTCTTGAAGTTTCTGCAAAGTCTGAGCTAACAAATATTATGGTCTTCCATACTAGCTATCTATGTTTCTTTTCTTGACTGTAATTTTTTTTTTTTCCTCGAGACCCACAGAGGTACACGCAGTCTGCATAAGGTATGCATGCATGTACCCGTGCCCTACTTTTTTAAATCCTGCATGTAAACGCTAGCTGAATAAGTAACAATAGCATGTATGATTCCAGAAAATTTTTGAGGCAGTCATCCTTTTCCCTGTCAGAATCAGTCATTCTCAGGGGTTTTCTTGAACTCTTTCTAGTCTTGGTTGTTTGCAGTCTATAGCTTAGGGTTCACCTCAGATTGGTTTGTTTTACGAATTTTTCCTTAAATTGTTTTCTTTTGTGAGTTAAATAAGGTGCCTAAGCCTTCAAGAGATCCTGGTTCTCAGTATCAGTGATCCCTTCCTGGTTTGGATTATCTATTTTTATTTGTTTCATAGTTTTAGAGATACACGCAGCCTGTATAAGGCCGGCATGCGTGTACACGCCCTCTGGCTCTACATAGCTCGCGTGCACACGCTTGTTGTTGAATTGTCAACAGTGTGCTTGTGAAGGATAGTTTTTTTTTAGGGTGAGGCAGTCATCCTTTCCCTTGACAAGAGTTATACCTCTCAGGTTTTTCGAATCTCTGTCCTAGCAGTTAGTAGCTTAGGTTCGATCTCAGCCATAGCTTTCTTTTTTCATTTAAAAGTTTTCATCAAAATTTTCTTTAGGGTTTTTAGACAAGTGTGAGAGTCCTTTTTTAAGTTGCTAGTGTGTGATTTCTTGAAGTGATTCTTTGCGATCTGTGATTAGGCCATAATTTTTTCTTGGTTTTTGACTTGTTGATATTTTTCCTTTTTGATTTATGGGCATTCAAATAAAAAAAAAAATCTTTCATTTCTTTATTTGGTTGAAAAGTGTTGTTTCGCATTAGTAACTAGGGAAAAGTCTTTGATTTCATAAGTTCTTGGCAGTTTACTTAGATCGTAAGTAGCTCATAGTCGAGTGAAATCCTGCTTTGAGTTTGTTGTTCAAAGATCTTAGAAAAAAAATTAAAATTTGAAAAGTTGTTTAGAATTTGCGTTAAGTGAAGGTTTTTGTTTCCATCTTTTTGTTTCTTTTTTACTTTCGTCTTTCAAACATCACTAGTTTCACTTTCATACCCTTTGACATATGACAAGCTATAAAATTAACACTAAATCTAAAATTCATTAGACTTTTATGTTTTTAGGGTTAACCAACTAGTTCAGGATTACGGCCTTGGATTAGGTTGGAGAGGAAACTCTTCAAGGCCATTAAAATCAAACATTGGAGTCTGAGTTAGGGAGTGTCCAAGTCCAGTATTATGAAAGTTATCCGGGACCCCTCTCTAACACAAGGGATAAACACGAGGTCACGTGTGGAAAGGTAGTGGAGATAACCCATCCAAAGCTGAACCAATTGTAGTGGAGAACACATATAGAGGGCTTGTCTTGGGATTCCGTCGATTGCATTTGCCACGGAGCTTCATGGGTCTTGAATCCATTCGAGTTCCTCAATTGTCTTCTGGACCACTTTCTCTCGATACCCTTGATAGGTTTCGGGCTCAATACCTTGCTCATTGTGGTCTACCCAACTTTCGATTGTACCCGCCTGGTGACTGTTCATGCGTTGGCAACCTAGTTGCCTATCTTTTTTAGGGACATACACAGGTGAATACGGGGGTATACTGCAGTACCTAGGACAAACATCGGGCCACTCTTTGCAGAGTATACCTGGAGGGTGCTTCCGTGTTCGAGTTTCACTTGCACTAGTAAGTTTCTCTAGTGTTGGTTGTTGTAACTGTTCTTCCAATTAATTTAGTGTTTGGCTGTCTTATCTTATAGGGACTTTTTTAGTGTGTGTTGTTTTTGAACGAATAGAATGCCCTAGAGTTTCTTTGATCTTCTCACACAGTGGAGGATCACGAGCTCTGCCAGTCACGAAGGTTTCTTGGCCTATCGTCGGTTACACTGGAGCCACCCCCGCCACCACTAAGGTGAAAGCTAGACCAACAAGGGTCTTTTGAAGCGACCGGGTCATAAGAAATTGTGCTCGACCAACATCAAGAGGAATCGACCGTTTTAGTCCTTGGAGCGAAAGATTTTGGTCTTGTTGAAACCTCCACCACTGATATTTCGGCACCCACCATCGTACCGATTTATCCTTACGAGTTCCATACAATCTCACACGCAGCAATGGAAACAAATGTTGTTACTTCTTCTAGGAATTATTCAATTCCCACTATGGTTGTCACCATAGGAAATTTTCCACCTCCTAACCCACCGTCACCGGTCTAAGCCACTATGGTCTCGACCGCCTCTACATCGCATAGTGTCTTGATCCCATCTCTGGCGGTGGCCACAACCCCTTTCACACCAAGTGCGACAGGCCCTCCTTTCTCATACAAGATGCCTAGTTCAGGTACAAGTCCTGTACTTTCCTACTCCACTTCACAGACTTCAGGTCTGGGGTAAGGGAGCTCTAATGCTCCTTTGCAAGGCCACATGGGGGGCACTTCTGCTCCCTTTAACACTTTCCCTTATGGAGGAGTTCATATACCTCCTTCGTCCCCTTCGCTTGGTGGCACACACCATCCATCCACCGGGCCGCATGCACACCATAGTTTATTTGGAGTAGGGAGTCAAGGACCACCTTCGCATAATATGCTGGTAGGTTTGACACCATTTTATTTGTTCGGTGCGTTTGGTAACAACGCCTTCTCGTCCGCTGCTTTCTTGACTAGGGGCAGTCCCGGTTTCGGACAACCTTTTTCTATGTAGGGTACTATTCCTGCACAGGGGGCACACCCAGGAACTTCTTTCGCATCAGGGCCTTGGAATTCTTGGTAGGGATCTGTTCCCTCGTCAGGAATTTTCGATTTGGGGTAATTCTTTTCACAATCAATGGAACCCCAGACAAAGTACTATGCCTATCCCCACGGGATCGACATGGGGAAACCCTTCCCAAAGTCCTTCGAATGTAATGCATGCCCAACCATCTATGTCCTATTTTGTAAATTAGTTGATGATGTCTCCTCACACGCAAAATCCATATGCTAGACATGGCCATGGTTTTTACCAGAACCCAGGCCAGCAGCCAAACTTTTCCTGGAAACCTGGTGCCAGTCAAACTCCAGGCCCCTTTTTCCCAGGTTATCAAAAACAACCCAAACTACCCTTCCTAACAACTTTGCATTTGCTAGACTTGACAAGGTTATTGAATGACCCTATTTGTCACGATCCACGGTGGCCTCCTATGCCGACAAAGTTTCCTTCGGACATCCCAAAGTTCGAAGCCAAGCCTAACAAAGATCCAGGAGATCATGTGACTACCCTCCATCTTTGGTGCTCATCTAACTCATTGAAAGACGACTTCGTACAATTGTGATTGTTTCAACGTACTCTTATTGGGAATGTCACGAAATGGTACATTGAGCTCGATCGCTCAAGATACTCTTCCTTCAGCAAAATGGTGATGGATTTCCTAAACCATTTCCAATTACCTGTGAGATACAACACTGGCACCGAATTGCTGGCCAATTTCTCACAAACAAAAGCAGACCATATCTCTGATTGCATCCGAGAATGGAGACGTTGAAAGCATTTAATTAAAGTACCAGTCCCACCAGCATTCCTGCTCGAGTGGTTCCTTAAGTCTTTGGTCCCACAGTTATCCAAAGACATTGCGACATCGTGAGTATTTTTTGAAGAAGACGCCATTATGAGAGCTCAACAGCTTGAGCTAATCTATTCTCAGTCTGGTTTATTATACGAGATCTTGCTAGATGTGCCATGCTCAATACTTGATAAAACCAGACAGAGAGCTGGACCACATGCCGATGGTATTGTTGGTTAAGCACAACCAAATCCCATTGAGCAATTGACGAAGTAGTTGCAGCAGTTGTTTATACATCACACAGCGGCCAGGCAACCTACTTCTTTGGCTGCTTCCCCTACCAAAACATCGGATGTACACACAGTGAAATCGGCTAATCCAAAGGCCACCCAGCAGCCTGAAGGAAAGAAAAAACAACGAAAGAAGGGTAAGGGGGATAAAAAACCTACTGATAATGCTAGCGGGGACAACACTGAGAAATGGAAGGCAAGGTATCCATGCAACTTGTGCGTGGAAGACCACCCAAACCATCTATGTCCTTGGCTTGCAGAAGCCCAAAAGTTTGTGATGCAGCAACAACCTGTTGTGTTAACCAATCCGTTTCAACATGGGCAAAATATAACCCAAGCCTCTGCAAGCATGGAAGGGGGTAGCCAAGGACCCTCTCCATCTTCGAACAACCCCACATCCACGAATGTATATATGGTGAAGGGTGATGTTTTTATATTGACTAGAGCACATGACTATAGTAAACAAAGCACTTCTAAGAAGGGAAAAGAAGCCAAACTCCCATCTCTTCCTCTACAGATTGAGAATACTTTGGGTGAAACAATGACACGCATCCCAAAAGGCACATTCATAAAATATTCTCACAACCCAAATGTAAGGGCCACCCAGAACTATTCTGTGGTGGAAGATTTATCACAAACCCCTTGTACGATGTCTGCTTTGGAGGTCCTCCAAAGCTTCCCTTCCCAGAGGAAAGCCTTTTTAACTACTTTAGGATCTACCGAGACTTGTAATCTGGGTACAATCATGCTGGATACAACTGACCTAAAACCTCGTCTTCCTCACCACGTAGCGTTTCAAATAGTAGTGGCTTATCCCACACAAACTTTAACTCGGAATATCTTCCACACAGTGGTTGATGAGGGCACCTTGACATGCATTATGTCGTTGGCATGTTGGAAGGTCGTTGGCTAGCCTGTTTTGTCTCCATCACCTACTCTTCTTATTGCTTTCAACGGTCATTCATTCCTATCACATGGTATCATTCACTCTTTCCCAGTGCAGTTAGGAGGGAATACCATGTGTGTTGAGGTAGAGGTGGTCAATGCACTCCTTGACTATAACCTCTTGTTAGGGAGGAGTTGGACTTATGTCATGCAAGTTGTGGTTGCTACAGTTTTTTGGGTCTTGTTGTTTCCACACGAGGGTCAGGTTGTGACCATTGATCAATTGTCTTTCTCCAGACCTGACACTTCATTGGGGGCATCCACAGTCCTGATGATTGATAATCATCAACCAGGTGTGGTCAACGTAGAGGTTGGTTTGTGCCCATCTTTGATGGGTACCTTCAATTACCCACCCCCTCAAGGTGATATCAAGTTTATATCCAGTCACCATAGGGTTGAGATTTTTCAAGTTTCGTCGTTCCGCACGACTTACTTCAACAATCTGTGGATACTTCCTTCCCCATCAGCCATGATGGATGGGACAGGGCACCCGGGCATGTCCATGCCCTTGTCCGTAGCTGAAGTAGCATACTCTTTATTCCAACAAACTTCATCCAATACATATCCAACTCCTGCAAAAGAGTTTCATCCACTTCTATAGCCTATTTGGGCTCAAGGCTCTCTCGCTGACACCGATTCATTAGACTTAGTCTTTCCCTCTGATGAAGCTGTAATTGAAGAAATTATTAGTCCGGACAAACCCTGCGAAGATCTTCATCACAGATCATACTTCCTCCCAGAGTTAAGCCGAATCAAATCCAGAGAATTCACCTTGGCTATGATGAGAGATAGGTCTTGTCCTATTAATCCCTTAGCTACACACGAGGTTTATGCTGAGGGTAATTTGGAAACTATAGTTGAAACCTTACTGTTATCACTGAAATTTCGTCTGCACAGGGCGACAAGAACTCCGCATCGTCAACACAGGACTGGAGTCATTCATGGCACAAGATTAATTCCACAGCATTACAAAAGGGTCAAAAACTATACAAAATGACCAAAAAATTTGAAGGGCGCTTTACAAAACCCGGGTGCGCGCGCATATGCGCATAATAGCAGTGTACAATGTGCGCTTCAGCGCACGATGCGCGGTTGTTAGGCAAAAAACCCACGCACCTGCTAAACGGTGCATTTATTAAACTGGTCGGCCTCCCAACCACTAATGGATCGGCTCCCAAGTCGATTTGACACCAAATCCGAGCTCAATCCCCATGGGGAGGCTGGTCAAAGACCTAATTGTGCCCTAAAGAGCCCCTCTTCACATTCAAAAGAGGTTGCATAATAACCCAATGCTTGGCTATAAAAAGACATGGATGAACACCATTTCTTCAAGGAATTCTTTGTATTGTTATGCTGTTGAGATTGCTAGAGACTCATTCTTTGGCAATAGACATAA
>ML782767.1:34806-51851 GCA_009831015.1 Picea engelmannii | reverse complement strand
TATGCAAAAGTTACGACCCCGGGAAGTTGATGCACCAACTTACCCAAACGGGGCCCACATGACTTTTGGCGCTTCATCTCCTAGGGTTAGGTTTTTGGATGTCTAGGACTTTTGGCATTCCCGTCTATTGTAAAAACGCCTTCAGAGCCTCATTGTAACCATCTTCTTGCGGATGCGAGTAGCCGTCACATCTCTTCTCAGAGATAAGCTGCCACCATTCTAGCGAGTCTTTCAGTCTGTATTTTTACAGTCTCTGTACATTTCTTTCATTAATAGAAATCGTGTATTACTGTATCTCTGTTTTTATGGTTGCATCTCTGATATATTTCTGTTATATTATTGGATATACACGATATCCTTGTGCATTTCTTTATTATATCTCCTCTCTCATTTCGTGCCGAAAATAATCCAGATCATACCCTCTCAGCCTCCCCGGCTGGAAGATTTCTCGCTACTGTTGGTCCCCCTGTGGCGGCAGGTGTGGCCCCTGGCCGAGGACAACGCATGTTCCTCACATAGTCATTCAGTCACACTAGTCCCACATCTGCACACAACGAACACATATCCACCAAACACTCTGGTATAACAAAAAAAAATGATATATATAACAAAAACAACATAACAATTACATATGTTTAACAAAAAAAAATGATGGAGACTTACCCATCTCTCCTCTCTCCTCACCAGGAGGTATTGGTAGCTCAGGATCCCTCGAAAAATCAATCCCTGCATAAGGGTAATCCTCGATAACTGGGATCTACCGTGATAGCCAGGCAAAGAAATCATCATCGAAGGACTCATTAGTCCTTCCACCACCCTATCGTGGCAGCAATACTGCCCATCTACACATAGCAGGAATAGAGGCCTGATTTCCTCGTACCACCACTCGATCACTAAAGCTTGGAACTCTCTCAAAGAAGAATGAGCACAGAACAATCTCGAACCCACAAATGGAAATATGTCAACTACCTCTTCATACACTCAAGCAATGTGGCACTCCAATCAAATATTTGTGCATTTAAGCATTGGACTGCACAGTTCATCTGTGCACGGGATGCCTGATGTAGAGCTGCAGAACCAGTGATTCGCCCAATAAAAAATACTATCGCCTGTAGCGATAAGTCAGTAATATTGCTTATGGGCACCTGTGAGCTCGAGCGGTCTGTATCAGCCTCACAGTAAAGACCTATAAATTCCACTATGTTATGCGGCCCCAAAGGAAAAGTCCATAAATTGACTGGTTCACCTCTCTGGGAGAGGCCAGTCAAAAAATAAATGTCCTCAGTCCTGGGCACCAGTGACTGCCCCTCTAACATGAATGCCTCTGCATCTGAATGTCAGTAGTCAACCAAGGCATTCAGTAGCCTAGGTTGTGCCCACATAAAAGGACATAAGAAAAACTTGAGTAACCCACATTGCATCAAAGCAACCACAGCATTGGGGTCTTCCCCGACCAACTCACTAACCTCTTCATGCTCTCTTTCTCTCCAATGGACATACATCCTGCAAAACACCAAGGTTCAGGAGGGTTAACCCGTGATTTTTAAGTTTTTTTCATTCAAAAAGGGGGTCCACGCGGGCTGTAATACTGATAGTCGCGTGTACATGTGTGCAGGGTTTACTCTGCCCAAATGTACACGCAACCTGTCCTGAGACGGCCCGTGTGGACCTAGGGCCAACCTTTTAAAGGTCGATGCCCCCCAAAAAAATGAAACCTAAAGCAAAAAGAAAGATTTAAAATGCAAGATAGGAGAGTTTGTACTTACTTGGTCCAAACAGAAGTTCATTTTGTCCACTGTAGCTCCCGGAATCACCACTTTTATCAAAGGGGGTCTTTTGGCTCCAGAGTCAATTTCCAAATCACCAATGGTGATAATGAGTTGCCAGCTTCCATTTATAGACTTTTTGGCCTCTTTTTGTCAATTTTTTGGCCTCCCTTATCATTTTCTTTAAACCAAAAACTATTTAGTGTGATTCAGGAGTTGCATGGGAGGGATATGATCGGGTATCAGGACAGTTTTTTGGAGTTTTGGGTAATTTTCGACGGTCCGTGAAAAAAAAATTCCAAGGATCAACTTGAGCATGTAGGTTAGGTTTCTACCCTGACTTGTGTATCTCGTTGTCTTTTTCCTTTTCCATAGGATCGATCCCATCAGGTTGCGACACGGAACCATCATAACTGCTTTAGAAGTATCGCGACTTGGTGGTAGAGCTTACCAAAACATGGATGCCCTTGGTAGATCCTGGTTGCATTATGGTATCCATGTTGTCTCTAATCACAGTAGGCTCGGGAGTCCTTGCTGTTTTTCCTGATTACGAGTTTGAGCCTAATTTGCATGACTCCTTTTCACTCTTGACCTCACACTCGGGACTGCCAAAAGATATAATGGGTCTTATTTTAAGCCCTTTTCAGACCCTCTAAACATGAAAAGATTGTCGAGCGATCTTGTGGCCTTTCACGCTCGCTAAACTAAAATTTGAAGTCACGTCTGTCTGGCGGTAGTTTACCCCTTTTTTGGTCCAGGCAGTCAATTGTATGAACAAAGGTATACTCTATGGAACTTCAGTTCTCTAGAAGAGTACTCTCAGGTATCATTTTAACCCTTTTTCGGGCCTGAGGGACTAAATTTACGAAAAAGGAACCCCCACTGAGTCCATAGTTAACCTCTTTTCAGACTACCTAAAATTGAAAAGATCATCGAGTGACCTTATTCTTTCACACTCATTAAACTGGTCCAGAAGAACATTCCTGACGGAGTCCATAGTTAAGCTTTTTTCAGACTCCTTAAAAATGAAAAAATGGCCGAGTGATATTGTCCTTATCACACTCGTTAAAATGGTTTTGAATAGACGTCTTGTCGATGCTAGTTTACCCCTTTTGAACTGACTAGACTACCTTTGAAAAAGGTATCCCAATGGAGTCTCCTTTTACATTTTTTCAGACTCTCTAAATATGAAAAACCACCGAGATTACCTTCTTTGGGCTCGTTAAACTTACATCGAAGGATGTTACCATTGTGTGTTTTGTTAATCTCATTTGCATACCCGCATCTTTGGCCTAATGTCGGCTCCATGTTGCTCTCAACTGAACCATCTGAAGCATGCCTTATACGCAAGCCCTGTAGCATTTTACCTCTGCGTCTTGACACCTTTGGTCCCTAGAGGATTTTTCCTGAGTGTCCTTTTCTTGCATATGTCTCTTTTCCCTGAACATCCCTATGTTCCGTGCACTTGGAACTAGTATGTTTGCGACACTCGATTCTTCTTTGTAACGTAACATTCTTTTATTATTTTTCCAAAATTATTGAAAAAGACAAAAAAAATCAAATAGACCCCAAAAAGATGAAGGGAAAAGTATTTTCTTTATTGGCAGCATAATGAGTCACCCTTGGATAAAGCACATCTGTCTGTTTGTTCATCAAACCCTAGGATTTAATATGACCTTAGGAGGCTTTTCTTGCTACATAGAGTTGTTTCCTCCTCCATTTGGTTATTCTTCCAAACATATGGAGAGTTTGTGTTGCCTCCTGCCTCATAAACTTATGTTAATTCCATGTTGCTTGAGTCTCATCATTTGTCATGCTATTGTCCAAGGGAAGTTTGTCACCAAGCCTGAGTTGGCTCCTCTGCAGTTTGTCTCTTGCCCTCATACCCGGCCATCTTGAATGTCCAATCAAGTCCTTGTTCGAAATCAATCAAGCCTTCAGTCTGATCATCAAGATTATCTAGTCCATGACCGACTAGTCGTCGAAGACCTCTAGGTAGTGTAGTCGTGCACTCATATTACACTCCTACCTTGAGTTTTGAAGATTTTGAAGTTGTTGCTCGAGCTCGGAAGACCTCATCTCCAGCCATCAGTCCATATCAGCTTCTAGAAGATGGATACTCTATATGTATATATTTTTTATTTCGAGATGTAGCTCCGCTGTGTATTGTTCACAGCTACACTTTATATAGTTATTTGACATGGATCTACAGTGTATTTGATTGGTAGCCATGCTTCTATTTTTATCCCGAGCATGGGTATGCCCGCCTCGGTGAGACATTTGTTATTTTGCAAATGACGCCTCCCGGTTCCTGGTCCCTAGGTTCACATGTTCGGCACATCAGTAAATATTGGTAATGTATTTTGACCATCAGATGCTCTTCTAACCTCACAGATTAGGGGGCATCTGCTATAACCCTAATTTGCACCAGACATGCTTACCTGGCATCAGGCCATCTCAGATTCCTTCTTTGCCAAAACATTGTTGAACAACTCTTTAAAAAACCTCTTTTATAAGGGCCCATGCGCCCTACTCCATTACTGCATGCATGTACACGCTAGCTGACCTAAAACAGCCCGCATGTACTTACAAAAAGCACGAAAAAAGGAAAGTTGTTGACAGAACACACAACTTTGGGTGAGTTAACTGAAACTCTCGGCCATGCATGGCCAAGGGTTCATCCAAATACCTAGATTCTTATATCCTATAAAAGAAGGGGTAGGAGTCCCATTTGGAGGAGGAGAATAATAGTAAAGAAACTCTACCCAATTGCACATTCCCATTGTCCCAACCCTTTATCCATCCTTGTGCAAAGAGAGATACAGAGCAAAGAAGTTGGAGGACATTTGAAGAGGAGCCCAGGATCAGGTTCACGGAGTGGTGGTCGGTCTCGACATTGTAATTTGATTCATTAAAGTTAATAATAAAGAAATGTTTTTCCTGTCCCACTATATGAGTTCTTCATAGTTTAATGAATATATGTTTGAATCTCTAACCCATTAATCTATAGAACAAATGCATGTAGAGTTTGTTGTTTTTTTTGTACACAGGTCAGTCTTGGGAGGATAGCTGCTAACAAGCAATCAAGCATGAAGAAGGATCGACATCAAATGTCCAGAACAAGGTATGTTCGTTTAACCATGTATTTGCTTAAAAGAAATGGGGATTAGGTCTGGGACGACGATAGAAAGTAGGATTCTTTCGGTCTTATCTGCATGCTTAATATAACCCTAAATGCTAGTCTGTAGGGGGATTTCCCACCACAACAATGACAGGAAATAAAAATTCTCCTGTTCACCATGCCTACCAGTACAAACCAAGCCTTTTTTTGGCAGTTCTATCAGTCACCAGTCATCAAATTTACTCTTTCATGTGATTGATAGGGTTATTAGGTCAAATTGTTATATTTTCAAAATAAAATTATCAAATAAAATTTGAAATATATTGGTTGTAAAATTGTCATTGGTGTGTATAGGTTTCATTACTACTCCTTCCACTCATCCAAGGTCATAAATTTTCATCGTGGTCATATCATCATTTCTTGTCGTAAATTTTCAGATAATTGTCTTGGTCAAAGTTCTACTTCAAAATTCATTTCTGAATTAAGGAAGATGAATTTGACAAAAGTGAAAGAGGTTTTTTTCATTAATAAACTAATAAACAAAAAACTCCTTCAGTGTATGCACAGATGTTATCATTTGAGATAAATTCCCCAAATACAGTCGCTATAGGAGGGTTCTTTGCACATTTGGACAACTTGACTTCAAGTCAATTTTCAAAGGGTTGGAGAAGGAATTTGCAGTGATTGATGGTTCCATTGTGTATAATACATCATAAAATTTCCACCCATACCACTTTAAGCCAAAAAATCCTCTATGAAGGCCTCCAAAATCCCTATCAAAGACCACGCTGCGCTTCCACTAAGAGGACACTGCGCTTCTGCAAGTTTTGAGTAACCAACTTCAAGCTGGGATTATGCAAACATGGAAAAGTAATTTTGAAACCTGGAGGAGGTTTTTGTTAATAACATACCAAATCACAATAACGTCTCTCATTTTCTAAATATACTTTATGGTTTTGTATATATTATATCATCTTAGAGGCCTATGCTTTCAGAAAATAAAACACTTTGTTTTTCCTTTTCTAGACATGTTTTATTTTCGTGTTTTCCTAACAATTGGAAATGAATTTTTCAAAACCAAGAGAGGTTTTTATCAAGGACATATTAAAACGCAATAACCTCTCTCATTTTATAAATATACGTTATGGTTTTGGATATATTCAATTCTCTTAGAGGCCTAGTTTTTTAGGAAATAAAACACTCTGTTTTTCCTGTTTTAGTCATGTTTTCTTGGCGTGTTTTCCTAACAACTGAAAGTGAATTTTTGAAAACCAATAGAGGTTTTTGTCAAGGAAATATTCAAAAACAAACACCTCTCTCATTTTTTACACATATTTTATTGTCTTGTAGTTATACGTGTCACTTTGATGCCTATTTTTCACAAGTCCGCCAAGCCATAATTGTTGCGCTTATGAGAAGTCACTTTTGGAACTAATTTGGTAGAGGTAAAACTTTTGTTTTGCATGGTTTAAAAGATAAAGGGTATAATATACATCTCAAGGCTTCCTCACATGTCATCAGCAGCCTCCAAAAACTCCAAACCTTCTAGTTCAAACTTAGATAGCATGAAACACTGAGTCATCATTTACGCCATGATAATGTTGTCCTACAAGCCAAGATGAATTCTCTACAGTGTTAGGTTGATGATATTAACTTCCACCAATAATAGTCTCTGGATGCAATTGAAACACCATGAAAATCCTAAGTCAAAACCCCCTGGGCAAGAGGGAGAAGCTTCTAAAGCTAATCCACCCCCTCCTTCGCAAGTTAGTCATAAAGGGCAATTTGTTTTTGTTTGAAGTGGAACCTGCAAAATATTAGGTGTGGGGGTAATGTTGGGCCCAAGATATGATCACTTTTATGATGGTTATTATACACTTTTATCGAATGTATATATGTGTTTTTCACATTTTGAAGGAGTTTTTTGAAGAATTTTATGATAAAATGATATGATCAACACTAGGTACGTATAATTCATGTTTAATGATTGTATCGAGTATAATTCATCATGTTTTAACACTTCCAAGGATCTGATTCACGTTTTTTTTTATGTTACAGGGCAAAAATGCACTACGTTTCTGCTTCCGACACTCAATCTGACACTCATTCCAGCACTCGTTCTGGTACCCGATCTGGCACTCCGTCCAACACCTCTTCCTGCACAAAAACGGAGGGTGATTTGGTGGTTATGGTATTGGCGGCCAGTGGGGGGCGAATCCGAGATATGGGTTGTTATGTAATTTATATGTACTAAAAAAGACACTAAACTACCCTCAATTAAATTGTCAACCCAGGGTAAGTAAACTTAGAGTTGTAGAAAAATATATGCCAAAGGTAGAAGGGTTTGTAGGAGTATAGTCTAACTAAGGAAGGTAGCTATCTAAGGCTAATCTACTCAAGAAAAACTATATAATGAGAAAACCCTACTGAGAAAAATGAAACTAGGTAACCTAAGTACTTTTGGGCCAAGGATCGATGGATAGTTCCTAGGAAAGAAAATGAAAACTCTATGTAAAGCAAACTAGTTTAACGATAAGCAAAAGCAAACTACTAAGCATAATAAGAAAATGACAAAAGAAAACTTCTTTAACTTGCCAACCTACATTCAATGAGCAACTGCCCTATGAAAGAAAATGAATAAGCAAGTAAGAAAAAGCACCTATCTAACCTATTAAAGAAAATAGACAAGTAAGCAAAGACACCTAACTAACCTACTAAAGAAAAATACAAGTAAGAAAAGGCACCTAACTAACCTACTACAGCAAAAGACAAGTAAGCAAAGGCAACTAACTACTGCAAGTAAAACTTCTCATTGAACAACTATCTATCCTAAGAGGCAAGTGAACTAAATGCCTAATGAAAAACTATTTCTAATGTGTGAAAGGAAATCTATTCTATTGAAAGCAAGAAAGGCTACCACTAATTCTTAATCTATGACAAGCAAACTACTATCTAATCTATCAAAGTAAAGTCTATCTACCCTACAATGGCAAATAAAACCTCATTCTAATCTATGAAAACAAGAAACTATATCTATGAAAGAAGGAAAACTATATTTTAACCTATGACAATTCAAATATAATGTTGGTGGTTGTGTGAATGTCTTCAGTGTCGGATGATATCTCGATGGCACTTGACAACAAAGGACAATTCCAGTGGTATGATCTCAACACTAATCTCAATGGCAAAGTGAAAGGTATGGATTAAACAATCGAATGAGAGTTTAGCCATGACAAAACAATGTTAAATACCCTGCATATTCATATATGAACCATCAACAACATAACGAGATCATCATTTATACGCCCATACTACATAATCAAAACTAGATTCAATCATTAACTAAGAAATATAACTGCAATTTAATTCTAGGAAAGGAAATTACATAAATGAAACTATACTGCATTTATTCTAACAATTCAAGCTGCAATAAAGAAACGATTAAAAACAAAAATTTAAAACATGACATTAAAAAGTAAACTAACAACTACATTAATCAACAATTAAGTAAGCAAGATCTATGTAAAACTGAAATAAGCAATCTATCATCAAAAACTAAAATCAACTCTATCCATCCATCAAATCTTTGTCAAAGAAAGCTTAATTAAAAAACTATCTTCTATCCTAATTAAAACTTTGTTTTAACTTGATTCTAAAATCATGAATAAAAGACATAATCTACCATCTAATTATACATGGGGTTAGTCTAGGGATTTGTAAATCCATTCCTAATCTACAAGATTAACTCATGTCAACACAGTTCATCATTCTAACCTGCAAAAAGAGTCGGAGCAATTAACTTACAAAAAACTAATTAACACAATAAAATTCATGTACAAAAAATTACAGCAAACTAATTAACACAATAAAAATGCATGTACAGGAAATACAGAAAACAACTAAACTATGGAATACATAAACAATAGAAAGACAGTAACCAAACTGCTAGTGAGCCCCCTAGCAAGTTGTGGCTACTTCCTAAAAGCCAACCATGAATTTAGCAACTCGAATTCACCATGAAAACTCAAAAACGTATTTCTGACATAATCTGGCAATGTAAAAACTCAAAACAGAGTAAAAACATGTTTGTTCCTATCACACTGTTGTATATGATGTTTTGCTTATGTCTGACCATCTCAATGGTATTTATAACATTTACATACCAAGTGGTCGACCACAAGAGGTTCGAACCACTTCTAAAATTGGCAAATTTCATTAATGGTGCCCTAACTGCCGAAACAGAGTGAGCCAATAATTGCCCACTATAACAACCCAAAATCGACTTGTCAAGAGTTCAGTAGCTAGAGGGGATAAGCACAAAAAAAAACATGTTTCTGATTTTCCCATCCCTAGCCGCCAATGCCATAACCACCAAGTCACCCTACGTTTTTGTGCAGGAAGAGGCGCTGGACGGAGTGCCGGATCGAGTGCCAAAACGAGTGCTGGAAGGAGTGTCGGATCAAGTGTCAGAACTAGAAATGTAGTGCGTTTTTTCCCTATAACACTAGAAAAACGTGAATTAGCTCTTGGAAATCATAAAACATGATGAATTATACTCGATACAATCATTAAACATGAATTATATGTACCAAGTGTCGATCATACCATTTTATCATGAAATTCTTCAAAAAGCTCCTTCAAAAGATGAAAAACACATATATACATTCGGCAAAAGTGTATAATAACTGTCATAAAACCGATCCTATCTCGGGCCCAACATGGTTTTTTCTCGTGCGTATCCCCTCCAGCTACTGAACTCTTGACAACTCAATTTTGGGTTGTTATGGTGGGTGGTTATTGGCTCGCTCTGTTTCGGCAGTTAGGGCACCATTAATGAAATTTGTAAATTTTAGAAGTGGTTCGAACCTCCTGTGGTCGACCACTTGGTTTGTAAACATTATAAATACCACCGTGGTGGTCAGATAATTGTTAAGTAGTAGAAGAAGTCGTGTGTTAGAGCCAAAAATGATTTTGGCTTTGTTTTTGCATTTTTTAATTGTCGGAATTGTATAAAACTGTATTTCTGCATTTTAATGGTGAATTCCTTTTGTTGAGCTCATGGTGTACTTTTAGGGAGTGACCACGACTTGCTGGGGGGAGCACCAATAGTCTGGTAACTCTCTGTGTGTTGTTCATGCATTTTATGATTTATTTGTCTCTTTATTTCTTGTACATGCATTATCAGTTTATTAATTATTTTGTTGTTGTAGTTTAAATTGTTTTGATTCTCTTTTGTAGGTTAGAATGACAGAGTGTGTTAGTATGCATTAATATCATATATTAGGAATGGATTCGCAAATCCCTAGACTGACCCCATGTGTAATTAGATAGTATATTGTGCTTTTATTTATGATTTTAGAATCCAATTTAAAACAGAGTTTTAATTAGAATAGAACAAAGTTTTTAATTGAGCTTTTTGTGACAAGGATTTGATGGATGGATAGAGTCAATTTCATTTTTTAATCATAGCTTGCTTATCTCATTTTTATATAGATCTTGTTTAATTAGTTGTTGATTAATGTAGTTGTTAGTTTACTTTTTAAATGGCATGCTTTAATTTCTGTTTTTAGTCATTTCTTTATTGCAGTTTGAATTGTTAGAGTAGATATAGCATAGTTTCATTTGATGTAATTTCCTTCCTAGAATTAGATTGCAAATGTATTTTTTAGATTAATAGCTCGAGTTTAAGTATGAATTTTTCTTATGCAGTGTAGAAGTATAATGATGATCTCATTATGTTGTTGATGGTTAACATATGAATATGCAGGGTATTTAACATTCACACAACCACCAGCATTATATTTGAATTGTCATAGGATTAAAGATAGTTTCTTGATTTCGCAGGTTAAATATAGTTTCTTTCTTTTGTAGATTAGAAGAGATAATTCCTTGCTTTCATAGCTTAGGAAATAGTTTTATTGTTGTTGTAGTATAGATAAGACTTTGCTTTGATAGATTAGATAGTAGTTTGCTTATTATAGATTTGTATTAGTTGGTAGTTCTTCTTGATTTCAATAAAATAGATTTCCTTTCATGCATTAGAAATAGTTTTGCATTGAGCATTTAGTCCAGTTGCCTCTTAGATTTCCTTTCATGCATTCGAAATAATTTTTCATTAAGCATTTAGTCCACTTGCCTCTTAGGCTAGATAGTTGTTCAATGAGAAGTTTTACTTTGATTGCTTGCAGTAGGTAGTTGTCTTTGCTTACTTGTTTATTTTCTTTAATAGGGTAGTTAGGTGTCTTTGCTTACTTATCTATTTTCTTTAGTAGGTTAGTTAGGTCTCTTTTCTTACTTGTTTATTTGCTTTAATAGGTTAGATAGGTGGCTTTGCTTGCTTGTTTATTTATTTGCTTTCATAGGGTAGTTACTCATTGAATATAGGTTGGCAAGTTAAAATAGTTTGCTTTTGTTAGTTGCTCATTGTTATAGTTTGTTTATTTTTTATTGTTGAAATAGTTTGCTTTACATAGGGTTTTTACTTGCTTTCTTAGGACTATCCATCGACCCTTGGCCCAAAAGTTACTTAGGTTACCTAGTTTCAAGTTTCTTAGTAGGATTTGCTCATTAGATAGGTTTTTCTTGAGTATATTAGTTGTAGATAGCTGCCTTCATTAGTTAGACTATACTCCTACCAGCCCTTCTACCTTTGGCATATATTTTGCTACAACTCTAAGTTTACTTACCCCGGGTTGACAATTTAATTGAGGGTTTTTACTATGTTTTTAGTGCATATAGAACACCCATCACTAAACAGCAAATATGTAAGGATGCCATGATGGAGGAGTACAAGTCCATCATGAAGAATGATGTGTGGGAAGTGATTTTGAGACCGGAGGGTAAGTCAATAGTGACTTCCAAGTGGATCTACAAGATGAAACATGCTACAGATGGCAGCATAGAGAAGTACAAAGCGAGATTTGTGGCTAGAGGGTTCTCCTAGAAAGAGGGAGAATATTATGACGAGACATTTGATCCAGTAGAAAAGTACACTTCCATCAAATCGATTATTGCTATTACTTCCGTGATGGGATTGAAATTACACCAGATGGATGTCAAGACTTCTTTCTTGAATAGTGTAATCGAAGAATAAGTGTACATAGATCATACACAAGTGTTTTTAATCCATGGGAAGGATTCCCATGTTTGAAAATTGAAGAAGGATTTGTACAGGCTTAAGCAGGAACCTAGGGCATGGTATGCCAGAATAGATAGTTATCTGATGAGCTTGGGTTTTACCAAGAGTGATGCAGATCCCAACCTTTACTACAAGGTTTAAGATGGTTTCTCGTTTAGTTTGGTCCTATATGTGGACGACCTGTTTCTAACAAGGGATGAGAAGCTCATAGTTTGGTGCAAGAGGGAGCTCACTTCAGAGTTTGAAATGAAGGATCTAGGTCTAATGCATTATTTCTTGGGATTGGAGGTGTGGCAGAGGCCATATGAGATTTTCCTTAACCAAGGAAAATATAAAATTGAGATCCTGTAGAGATTCGGGATGATGGACTGCAAATCCATGACCACACCTATGGTTACAAATATGAATCTCTTAAATGATTCATCTTCATATTTGGTGGATCCCATGATGTAAAAATAGTTGATCCTATCCTTGATGTACTTGGTGAACACCAGGTCAGACATATGCTTTGTAGTGAAAAGTTTGAGTCATTACATGGTTGAACCTAGACATGTACATTAGATAGCAACAAGGCATGTGTTGAGATACTTGCATGGTATAGTTTGATATGGACTTAGATACGTCTCGGATGGAGAAGTGAAACTGTGGGGATACATAGACTCTGACTGGGTAGGGAGTGCAGTGGACCGGAAAATCACATCAGGATGTTGCTTTAATTTGGGATCAGGTATGATCTCATGGTTTAGTAGAAAAAAGATGTTAGTGGCACTCAGTACAACAGAGATAGAGTATATTGCAGTCAGTGTTACAATTTGTGAAGCAGTATGGATTCAGAAGTTGCTTGTAGGTTTATTTGATCTAGAGTTGGAGCCAACTTTGATACATTGTGATAATCAAAGTTGCATAAATCTTTTAGAGAATCCTATATTTCATGACAATTTGAAGCATATAGAGATAAAATACCATTACATATGAGACATGGTGTAGAGAGGAGTTGTGGAGCTCTGTTACATATCCACATATGAGAATATAGTAGACATTCTCACCAAGCCTATGTCTAGAGTGAAGTATGAGTACTTCAGAGACAAGATTGACATGATGCAGAATGTCCACCCTCAATGAAGAGGGAGGTGTGATGTTTATCCTCTAGCAGGCTTCCCTTTGGATAAGGGTTTCCCAGATCATTCATATGGAGTGACTGAAGGAGTAATGTAGTAGTCTTTCCCAGTGTATGGGTGTGAATGGGAATACCAAGAGAGGAGAAACATCATAGCATAGTCATGGAGACTATGGGAGCATCTTTGTGCTACTAGATTCATCATCATGAGACTATAACTATGGTTGATGGCATGGTAGTAGATGTGTGCTACTAGTTGATTGTTGTATAGTTATAGAGATTGTAGACTATGACTATGGTTGATGGCATGGTATTAGTTGTGTGCTACTAGTTGATTGTTTCATAGTCATAGAGACTACTAGATTGCATGGTAGTAGTTTTTACAACTACTAGTTGATTGTAGGTTGTGACTTTGGTTGATGGCATGGTAGTAGTTTTGTGTTATTAATTGATTGTTTCATAGTCACAGAGACTAGTGGACTGCATGGTACTAGTTTTACAACTACTAGTTGATTGCAGATCATGACTATGGCCAATGGCATGGTAGTAGTTGTGTGTTACTAGTTGATTGTTGCATAGTCATGGAGATTATTGGAGTGCATGCAGGTGGTAGCTTTTGTAGCTACTAGTTGATTGCAAACTGTGACTATGGATGATGGCATGGTAGAAGCTTTGTGCTACTAGTTGATTGATGCATAGTCATGAGGACTATTGGATAGCATGGTAGTATCTTAGTGCTACTAGATGATTTCTATGTAGTCGTGACAACATGGTAGTAGCTTTGTGTTGCTAGTTGATTGTTGGATAGCATGGTAGTATCTTAGTGCTACATAGTCGTGGAGACTACTGGAAAGCATGGTAGCAGCTTTGTGCTAGTAGTTGATTGTTTGATTGCATGGTAGTAGTTGTGTACTACTAGTTGATTGCAACATAGTTGTAGAGACTATGGAAAAGGATGGAGCTACCGATGACATGGTGGCAGCCTTGGGGCTACTAGATGATTGCAGGGTAGTCAGTGGACTACTAGAAGAAAACATTGTGGAAAGATACCTCCCTAGCTAAGAGGGAGTGTTGATGTTTTGGTAGTTGCGGGAGGGTGAAATCATGAATATGGTTTACACTTTTTCTTGTTTTATGAGAAAACAAACTGTATTTTCACAAGTTATTCAACTTCCAGCATACAAAAGTATTTTTTTTATTTAGAATTTCACTTTATAGCAAAAACAAAACTTGTGAAGAAATGTGTTAGCTTTCCAATGGCTATTTTTCAAAAAACAATTATCACGATTCGATATGTCAATTTGACAATTGTTTAACAGTATGTTCCTTAAACATGATATGAATGATAATGAGTTACTTATTTCTACAACAATGTATCTATTATTAAACTTATGTTTTTAAGAAATGAAATATATTGCAACAATCTACAGAGACTCTATTTTATTATGACTATAATTTTGAATCTAATGGATGAATATTATAATTTCTAGAATTTTTTTAGTTTGGCCAAGCTGAAAACGTTGCAGATTTTAAACACATGTTTTTCTACATGTTGTATCTATCTTAATTTTAACTTAAAACTAAAATCTAAATATACCCTTTTGAAAAGAACAGTTTAAGGATTATGAATATATTTTTTTCCAAATTTTTCACTGTATATTTTTAGAGATACCGATATTTCATTTCACCGAATCATAATGTCTGCTGAAAATATTATGTAGTGATTTTTTTTTTAAATTAAATAAAATTAGATAAAAATAAAGAAAATGAAAACAAATTATAGGAATTGAAAGTAGATTCAATTTTGGAAATGTTGGTGTCATTTTCGAAACCAAATTCTCAGTATTTGCAGGAGTCCGCAACCTCCGAAGTTCAGTTAAGCTTGGAGAAATTCTCTGATTTTAGGTTTCAATCCCAATTTCCTTTTTTTGGCCAAACTAATATTTCGGCTGAAAGACTAAAATCTAATGGAAACCGTCAAAACTAAACGGTTTCCAAGGTTTTTGGCCGAAAGACTGTTGAACGAATTTTGTCCGTCGGAAAAAATGAAACGACATGTTGTATCATTTTCTTTCACGCCAAATTTTATAAATAGGCTTTCGGCCGAACACATTTAACACAATTCATCGGATGGACAGACAGATATAAGCTCAAGGATAGGGATTTCAAAGAATTTCTATTACTGATTGTAGTTGTATTCTTTTCTTTCTTTATTTATTCCCTCTGTTCCATAGGCTTAATCGTAGGATCAATATCGATACATGGTGGTTTTCTAGAGCACTTAAACAAAGTTTTGAATCATCTTTTTGGTTTTTGTTGAATAACATAATTCATGTTTGTTCAAGTTTTTATTGGAATAACAATTTATATGTTGAGAGATAAATGTTGAGCATTTTTTTAAGGTGAAGTCTTTGTTGAACATATCTTTTACAGATAACTATAAAAGTCATGGGAAACAAAAGTTTGCACAAGAACGTGCAAATATTGAAGAAAGAAACGATGATAATGTCAATAGAGATTTTCGACAAGAAGAAGTTCAACCAGGTATGCATGCACATATGATGATCAAGCGCATGACACACATTGGGACTGTATTCAGAAAGTACAAAATTCAAAGTATAGAATTCAAATTTAAAATATTGTAAATAATATAATTGATTGTAATTACAATTTGATGTTTTTCAAAAAACATAAATACATTTGTCTCATAATGTCGAAGAAGACGTTGAAACCAAAATTGAAGCAAAAGATGTTGAAACTGAAATTGAATCAGAAAACAAATCACCTATAGGTATGTACATAAATTTAGATTAATACAAGATGAACACTCAAGTATATAGAACTTAGTGAATTTGTGTTCGGGTTATGTTTTTTAATATAAACTTTAAATTGAAATATACAGAAGAATCTATCAACATTGATGATGAAATATTAGAAAATGTTGATACTAACAAATTTGGGAAGAAAAAAGCTAAGCATTATATAAGATATCGAACAAAGAATATGTATAACACCTTTTTCAAAGATGAATCGGTAACAGTACAGGCTCAACTTTTACTTTGTCTATTAAAGTCAAGAAAGTTAAAAGAAACTACATCATTATTGGGTATTCAAAAGTCGACAAAGGATAAAAAGGTGCAACAAAATGTCTTTAACAATATAACTAGTGTATTAAAAGATTTTGGAAAATCTCGAAAAGAAGATGTCTGTGTTGCACGTAAAACGTTACAAACAACAATTGTTTCAGGGAGAAATATAAAAGATCGTTTGACACTAAACATGGCAAAAATGATGGGAACATCAAGAAATACATTGCACAAACATAGAAAATTTCATTTCCAAATAGATGTAAATGATGAATTTGCTTGTTGGGCAGTGATTTCTAGACAACCCTACAAAGATAGCCTTGCAAAAAATGTTAAAGAATTGTCCCATAATTGTTGGTTGGAAGAATCTCATGTTTCACCACATACAAGGGATGTGTTGCGATGAAGAATAGCACGAAATAAATATTAATAACATCCAAAACATATATTGCCAATGACACAAATAGAGTTGTTTAATAAGTTCAAAGAAGAGCACAAAAAAGTTAAAATTTCCATCAATACATTTGTGCAACAAAAACCATGGTTTGTTAGACCCATCATTGTCTGTGACACGTGTTGTTGTGATTATCATGTGGAGTTTGAGTTGTATTATGACATTTTTTTGGATTTTAGTAAGACTTTATGGCCAATTTCACCTCCTCCTTTCACATTCAGGGTTTTTATATCTGAAATTCTATGTGAAAGAGAAGATGATGATTTATTTTACAAAAAAAAATGTGTTGGTGGAAAGAAATGTGATCGTTGTGGAAATCTAAGTTTGTTTCATTCAAAGTATCATATTGATATGAATGATCAA
>ML782766.1:676168-709632 GCA_009831015.1 Picea engelmannii | reverse complement strand
TACTTATGCAAAATACACATAGACAGCAGCATAAAGATTTAACATAAGCACATAAACACAACAATTTGATAAAGGAGTTCACCCCTCTTATGGGCTACATCTCCTGGTCCAGCTTCCAATGGTTTATTATTATTAATTGCTCAAAAGTGATCAAAAACATGTCTTACAATGCTCAACCTGACAAACTGACTACTCCAATGGCTTCCCAGCGTCCCAAAACCCCTGTCTGGGCTCTTTCGGCACCTGAAACGGTCGAAAAATGAGAAAGATATGCTTCCTTGAAGTCTCCTTCTCCAATTTGCTGTCTCTGGTTCTACAATTCGTACCCCTCCCTGACAAACCTGGCTCACACGCTCTTTTAAGCGTAAAAACTCAGTCCCGTACACAATCGTGCATCGGTACAAACCGTAGGACAATTAAGGGCGCGCCAGCCCCTAACCGCCTCGGCTCTTGGGCACATGGTGCATAGGACCGCGTGCTTTGGCAAACGGTGGTTAAGTTGGTTTGACAACCGTATGAACGGATTCCCGCACTCCGGGCCACGGGCATGTGCCATACCACATATGACCAAGGGTCATAAACCCCGCGCCCACAATTGTTTACATATAATACACCGGTTACAAAATAAAACTCGCGGTTATTGTTTAATCCTCGCGCGCAACATAATATAATACGGTCGTATGTTGATTCAATAGAACCACGGGTCAGGGCTAGGCCCCGGCCCGCCCCCCTTTCCACTTACACATATATGTTAATTTAAATAAATTAACCCCCGCATATATGTTAAGAAACATACGGTGGTGTAATGGTAGGCGGATGTTTGTTAAGGTTTATAGAGAGGGGGAGGTCCGGGGGTCGAACCCCGCAGACTCCCACATACAATTTTACATAACAAATATAAACCAACCGACGAGGGACACATGGTGCCCATGCATTGGGCCACGTGCCCTCATACCATTCGCTGCCAATGAGACACGTGTCAACACCCGATTCACCAACAACCATCCAACCAAAAATTCCCATGTCATCACCATACGGCCGGTACCGTCCTACCACGTCACCGTACGGCCGGTACCGTCCTACCACGTCACCGTACGGACTGTACAGACAAGTACAGTCAGCATCCAAAAGTTTTTCCTATTTACCTTGGTGAATAGATCGCAATATCTTCTCCATACGGACTTCGTTTGAGAAAGTAAATATACCACCGGAATCAGGAAGACGAGATGGACGTAATGGCACTGTTTTCGTCGCATTCCGAGCACTTTGAAAATTGAGCAAAATTTGATCCCCTAATCAGTTTATGATGTTGTTCCTTTCTCTATTAGTTTTTCTGATAGTTTGAGAAGCCTAATCCTAGATTATCCCACTGCTAGGGAATTGATTGAGATTGTGCTCCATGGTTTCTTCCTGCTGCTGACAAAGATGGCATATTGAGGGTCCCATGAAGCCTCTCTTCCTAAGATTATCCCAAGTCAAGATTCTATATTGGACCAAAATCCAAAGAAAGGTGGAGACTTTCAACCATAGTTTGGAGTTCTAGATGATATTCCATAAGTCCTCTTTTAGTTGGTTATGGAAATTTTCCTGTAGATGATATCCCTCTTTGATTGTGAAATTTCTAGAGGAGGTATACCCCCAACGAAGAATGTCTGGGTCCTCACTGATGTAGATCTTCCTTTGTCTTATCGTGTCTCGCCATGGTTGTAGGTCACAATCTATTAGATTGTGGAGGTCTTGTGGGAGCATTTTCCAGCTTCGCCAAGGGGGTTGAAGAGAGACACTAAGCCATAGGTTCACAACTTTGAGGATCTCCAAAACTTGGATGAGAGCTTGATAGGGGCAAAGGTTATCCATTTCTTGCAGTGGGGGAAGTTTCTACCAAGAGTCCTTCCAGAACAAAGAGTTTTGACCATTTCAAACTTCCCAAAATGAATGAGCTTTCATGAGTGGCCTATTTCTCCATGCAACGTTCCATATGTTAGATCATTGTATATGATCTTCCAATCGAATGAGATGTGCATGTGGAGTACACGGTGTGTATTTGTGCTTCCAGAGTCTAGCCCATAGTTTAGCTGGATATTTGAGCCAACACCACCATATATTTTCCCCAATGATTTTATTTATCTTTCCTGGGTTATAGAGGCCTAGTCCTTCGAAGGATTTTGGTTTGCAGACTTTGTCCCAACTGACTAAGGCCCATTTTTTACTAGGATCATGTCCATTCTAGAGAAAGTTCCTTTGTAGGGTCCTTACACTTTTTATGATTGTTTGTGGGGAATCCAGGGCAGAGAACATATAGGCAAGGATAACTTGAAGCACAAAATTCAAGAGGATAAGTCTGGCATGGAGGTTGAGGGATTTGAAGGTCTAGTTGCTTAGGTAATTAGAGATTGAGAGGATAAGGGAATCCCAAGAGATATTACGAGAAAACGCATTCGAAAGGGGGAGTCCCAGGTAGTGGGATGGAAGGGAGATTCTTGGTATGCTTAGAAGGTGAGAGATGTGGAGCTGGAATGCAAGGGGATTGTTGACGAAGAAGAGCTGTGATTTTCCAAATTGAAGGAAGTGCGAGTGGCCTCACTAAAGTCAGTGAGGATAGTTTTGAGCTTAATGGATTCCTAGGAAGTGGGATAATTCATGAGCATGGTGTCATCGAAAAATTGGCTATGGGAGGAAGCAGGTTGAAATCCATGGAGACGGAGACCTTGAAGGGAGCCTTCTAGAATTGAGGCTTTGATGTAACACCCTAGGCCTTTGGCCATGATGAAAAAAAGAAAAGGGGAAAGGGGCTCCCCTTGCCGTATGCCTCGGGTGGGGGAGAAAGGTTGTGAGGGAACTCCGTTGACAAGAATGGAGAAGAAGGTGGAGGAGGTGAGTTTCATTATCCATGATATCCAATCATTGCTGAATCCAAAGGCCAAAAGGAAAGATTTCATTTAATTCCATCTTAGTTGATAAAAATCCTTTGAGGGGTCAAGTTTGATAAGAATACATGGGGTTCGAGTAGTCTTGCGTGAGTGGATTACCTAATGAAATAGAATGAAACTATCCATGATTTTTCGACCCTCCACATAGCCAGATTGTTCCTTGGAGATGATAAAGGGAAGAAGAGGTTTGAGTTGCAGAGCAATGACCTTGGTGATGATTTTTTCGATTACATTGTAGAGTGCTATAGGCTTGAATTTGTTTGGGTTGGTAACTCATTCCCCCTTGGGTATGAGGGTGAGAAACATGGAATTTAGGGCAGGAAGAACTTGGCCTGAAGTTCGATATTTCTTTACCAATTTCCAAACCTCTTCTTGGATCATTGGCCAACAGTGGTGAAAGAAATCTATAGTTAAGCCATCTAGCCCAGGGGCTTTGCCTAGAGGCATGTCCTTGATTTCTTGATCCACCTCTTCCTGTGTGATAGGTCTCATCAAGTCCTGATTCTTTTAAGGTGTGATTAGAGATGGAATATGTTGATTTATATGATTAATAACTGGATTTCTATCAATGGGTGGTTCTAAAATGAGCTCCTTGTAATAATTTACCACCTATGTTTCTATTTCTTTATGGTCCAGAATTGTGTTACCTTTAGCATCTTCGAGTTTTGTGATGTGATTGATGTAACGCCTGTGGATCATGGATCGATGAAAGAACTTAATGTTCCTTTCTCTTTCCTTGAGCCATTGCATGCATGATTTCTTCTTCCATAGAATTTCCTCATGTTTGCATCGTTCTTCAAGCTACTGCCTCAGGAAATCTTCCTCCTTTTGTAAGGATTTCATATGACCCGATAGAATTAATTCCTACTGAATATCCTCTAGTCATTGCTCGAGGGATTTATTCTCTTGAAAGATGTTTCCGAAGACATTCTTATTCCAATGATGAAGTTGTTGATTGAATTTTTTTAACCGTTGTTGAAAACGATACATATTTGTGCCATGTGTCATTTCTGCATTAGCCCACCATGTGCAAGATAGATCAGAAAATTTTGGATGGATAAACCATAATTTTTCAAACCTAAAGGGTTTGATTTTAGGAGTAGTTATCGTGTCCATCCATAGCTGGACTGGCCAGTGATTCGACCTTGATTTTGGGAGGATAATGGCTTCCACCAAAGGTCTCTCTAGCATTAGGTTTTATGAGATTAGAAGTGATCCAACCTACATGCTATTTGCTGGGGTCCAGTGCACTTGTTGGACCAAGGAAAGGGGCCAATTCTGGTTTCAATCTCCACCAGTCTGAGGTGATCTATGAAGTCTCTAATATTGATTATGTCTTGGTCTAGATTATTCGTGCCCCCTCTTTTTTCTTCTAGAGTAAGAATGATATTAAGGTCACCTCCTAAAATCAAGCGCTTGTGGACTACTAGAGATTCTAGATAGAATATGCTATTGAGGAAATGAGATTTCCCTTGACTGCTCTGAGGACCATAGGCATTCATGATTACTCCATGTTTTTTCGATCCAGTGGATCGATAATGAGCCGTGAGGGTATTGACGGTGGAGAGGTACTGGTGAACAATGATTATGGCAGGGTTCCAGAGGATGACTAAACCTCCTGCAACACCTTTCAAGTCAATGTATAGAAAGTTGCAGTGACGCCAACATCTTTTGAATAGTTCCTCTGCTATTTCTCATGCACATTTTGTTTCTTGTAATAGGGAAATGTCCGGCTCCTCAGACTTAATAAAGTTGCAAATAATCCTTTTTTTGGATCTTCCATTTAGGCCTTTAATATTTCAAGTGATGATATTCATCATAAGGAGTTGTGTGGGGGTGAAAAGAAACCCTCGATGAGACGTTGGATCTGCACCAAGTTGATCATGTAGTTACCTGCCTCCCTAATCAGTTTTTGAGTGGTCTTGCGTCCCTTGTTTTTTTCCTTCTTTAGGAGTCCTTCTGGGATCTGGATGTATTCCCAACCTGGAGGTGGCACCTATCGTGGAGTCTAAGAAAACCTTATGGACCTTCCTGAGTTGCTCGACTAGTATAGTTTATAGATCCTGTTTATTGAGGGATTCTTCTAGTTTGTCTAGATATATGTCTGCTATTTCTTGCTCATCCATTTTCATTATAGTATCTACTTCTTCCTCAGAGTTCTTTCTTGGCACTATCTAGGCTTGGGAGTCAAGGTTCATGACTTGTTCGAGAACTAGATCCTAGCCTTGTTTCACCTTGCCTTTGTCGTTTTGTGGGTCCACTGATTTGTGAGGATTCTTGACCTCTTTTTCCTATGGCATAATTGATAAGGGAATCAAAGGAGTTGTTGTTGAATTTCCTTCGATCGCTATTTTGATTAGTTTTTTTTAGTGGATATTTCTTGCAACCTAGAACTTGCGTGAAGCCGTCTTTCTATTTCTCTTCTATGACTGGATGTGTTGGAGCATTGATTGGGTAGTCCTTGAAGAGATGTCCATGTTTGTGACACTTCCTGCAACGAAAAGGAGTGTGTTCATAGTTTATGGTCGAGATCCATTCTTCATCCTGGTCTTCCATGGTGACTGAGCTAGGAAAGGATTTGGAAATATTCATGTATACACAGATGTGGGCATATGATGTGTATCTCCTTTTTTTGGTGGATTTTTAGGATTTTACATATCTTCCCAACGTATTACCGATACCAATTAAGATTTATTCAAGATAAAACTCCTGGGGAAAGGAATAGAGACAGATCTAGACTGGGGAAAAGGCGAATTCATCCTTCTCTGGGCAGAAGTGATCCGTCCAGAAAAAAAGATATAATCGTGCAGAGTTGTAAAAGTAGGGACCATTTTAAAAAATCTGGCCTTTGTCCTCTAGGTTGTAAAATATAATTGTGAAGAATCCTTTCGAGCTTAATTGAAGATCATAATATCATTTTGGGTTTCACCAAGTTTTGATCCATCATGCGAGGTCTCTTTTAGAGGGCCAAATCCATAAGAATTTCTCGATCAAGGCATGATCCTTCATGAATTGGGTGTGTTATCCAACCCTGGTGGATTTTATCACATATTTTGGTGTTGTTGGTGTCTGGGGGATGCATTTCCCTGGATCCCAGTTGTGATATGCCTTTGGATGAGATGGTTCAACTTCCATTTCCATACCTTTCCCTGAGCCTTATTCGTCTTGAATAAATTGGTCACGAAGGTGCGGTGGGGGTTCAAAGGGTGGCCACTTAGCTCAATCTCTGTCTGTTTCATTCGCTGCAACCAAGCTAGAACTCCTGGGGCAAGGAATAGAGACAGATCTAGATTGGGTAAAAGGCGAATTCATCCTTCTCTGGGCAGAAGTGATCAGTCCAGAAAAAAAGATATAATCCCGCAGAGTTGTAAAAGTAGGGACCATTTTCAAAAATCTGGTCTTTTTCCTCTAGGTTGTAAAATATAATTGTGAAGAATCCTTTCGATCTTAGCTAAAGATCATAATATACTTTTGGGTTCCACTAGGGTTTGATCCATCATGTGAGGTCTCTTTTAGAGGGCCAAATCCCTAAGAATTTCCCGATCAAGGCACGATCCTTCATGAATTGGGTGTGTTATCCAACCCTGGTGGATTTTATCACATATTTTGGTGTTGTTGGTGTTTGGGGGATGCATTTCCCTAGCTCCCAATTGCGATATGCCTTTGGATGAGACGGTTCAACTTCCATTTCCATACCTTTCCTTGAGCCTTATTCGTCTTGAATAAATTGGTCACGAAGGTGCGGTGGGGGTTCAAAGGGTGGCCACCTGGCTCGAGCTCCGTCTGTTTCATTTGCTGCAACATTCCTATAAGAGGAGGCTTTCACCCCTCCCTCCGAGTTCATTCTCTTGTGTGAGATGTTTTCATAGTGTTGACAACGATGTCTCTGTGCAGGGGGAGTCTGAAGTTGACAGGGGTTAGATGCATAGGATGCATCAAACCCTAGCACATGAACAAAGTCCAGTTCCTTTCCATCTGGCTTCTTTTTGTCCATGTTTTCCAACATAACATTCTTTTATGATTTAATTGTACATTTTTTTATATCACATAACTAATAGTGAAATTAATAATGTTTAAAATAATTAATAATTAATGATTGTTTAAATAACTTATATGTGTATAACATAATTAATAATGTAATTAATAGTGCTTAAAATAAGTAGTAATGAAATAAGGGAGAGCTTCTTTATGCTATAAATATTTTTTAGAAATTCTGATTTTGTAATCTCTATGTTTATGACTTTTCCATGTCAAATGTAAACATGATATATAAAAATGTAAAATCTGTAAGTGTGAGCTAACATTGTGAACTTTTGAGTCAAAATAGTTAGATTTGCATGTGATTTTTTTTTAGGTTTGTCCATGTTTTGTAATATTCTAGATATAAAAAGTATGCAGAACATAAATAAAATGATAAAAATGGCAGATGCACAACAATTTAACCAAAACAACACCACAATAATGTTGATATGATACCAAAATAACACCAGAAATAACACTTTCATTACTGAGAGCAATGTTCACTTGCCTCTTTGAGGGGGCAACCTCTAGTCAAGCAGAGCTCTATTACAATAACATCCAAGCTAGGGTTCTCATACCCTCGACTCCTATTTATACTAAATATGTCTATCAAAAGAACCATCTAGAGGAAGATCCTTCTAAAAGTGAAAGCTTCTATTAGGTCTTCTTACATTCGACTTATTCTACCTTATTTATAGGCCTTATTAATATTGAACTTTATTACATCATAATATATTGTTCTACCTACGTGAGGGGTTAGGTCCCTAACATGTCCTCCCCCTTAAAAAAAACCTTGTCCTCAAGGATTGAGATGTGGAAATTGTTGCAGGATGGTAGTTGGTTCCCAAGTGGCATCTACTGGGGTTATATCTTTCCACTGGACTAACACTTCCTTGATGGTTCGCTGATGCAGACGATGCTCATGATGGTCCAAAATTTCTTGTGGCTATATCCAAATGGATCTTTCTTCGTCCAACTTGGGAAGGTTGGTTTGAGTTTGGCACTTAGTTCCAATCACCTTCTTTAAGCATGAAACATGAAAAACAGGATGTAGCTTAGAATGACTAGGAAAAGCTAATTGATAGGACACCTATCCCACACGCTTGAGAACGATATAAGGACCATAAAATTTGGGCACTAACTTCTGACAATGGTCATCCTTGAGGGAATTTTACTTATCAGGTTGCAGTCAAAGAAACACTTGATCCCCTTCTGCAAATTGACGTTCAGAGCGACCTTGATTTGCTTGTTGCTTCATGTGATTCTGGGCCATGACCAAATTCTCTTTGAGGGTACAGAGAATAGCCTCTCAAACTGTAAGCGTTTGGTCAACCGCCTGGACCTTCGAGACACCTGGTAAATATGAGAGAAATGAAGGTGGATTTTGTCCATATACCGCTTCAAAAGGAGTCATGCGAGTAGTTGTATGGTATGAAGTGTTGTACCACCATTCAACTAGGGGTAACCATTGAGCCCATTGATTTTGATTTTCTAATGCAAAACAACTCAAATATGTTTCCAAACACTTGTTGACAACTTCAGTTTGACCATCAGTCTGGGGATGATAAGCTGTGATGAGATGCAATTGGGTGCCTTATAGATTGAACAATTCTTGCCAAAAATTATTGGTGAAAGTTGGGTCGCGATCAGAAACAATAGAACGCGACATGCCATGAAGCTTGAAGATTTGATCCATGAAAAGTTGAGCCACAATGGATGTTGTAAATGGGTGTTAAAGAGCACATAAATGAACATACTTGGAAGGTGATCAACTACCACCATGATGACTGATTTATTTCCCGATTTAGGTAAGCCTACAATCAAATAGTAGGTGGAATCAGAAGTGGTTGTAGTGTACTAGGAGATTTGAATGTTTCTCCCTTGTTGCGTTGACACGCATCACATTCAGCCACAAAATTACGAACATCTTGTTTCATACCATCCGAGAAAAAAGAACGTTTGACCCTGTCATAGGTTTTGGTAAACCCGAAGTGCCCAGCTGTGGGTGTAGCATGAAGATAAAAAAGTACCGTGGATTTAAGTTTTGACTATTTACTTAAATACAGATGGCCTTTATATCGAAGCTCATCATGGAGCACCGAGAGTACCCTAGGGAAACTGGAGAATTGGACTACAATTATTGTATTAGATGAAAACGTTTGGGATTGTGTAGCCATTCCTAGCGAACGACTTGGAGCCAATCTGGTACAATGAAGGAGAGGGAAAAAAGGTATCCTTAATCTTCATATTTTCGCGAAAGTGCATCCGCAACCACATTGTCTTTTCCTTTCTTGTAAATGATCTCATAATCATATCCAAAGAGTTTGGTAACCCATTTTTGTTGCTCTAGGGAGGAAATGCATTGTTCCAAAAAATACTTGAGGCTTTGATGATTTGTCTTAATTTGGAAGCTTTTCCCCAATAGATAAGGGCACCATAGATCAATGACATGCAGAATAAACAACATTTCCTTTTCATAGATTGATTTGCCCTAATTTTGTTTAGACAATTGTTTGTTGGTAAAGGCCAAAGGCCAACCCTCTTGCATAAGGACAACGCCAATTCCTTTCCTTGAAGAATCACATTCCAGGACAAAGGTATTTGTGAAATCAGGAAGGGCCATGACTGGAGTCGTGCACATGGCCATCTTCATGGTTTGAAAATCCCGAGCAACTGCTGGAGTCCAAGTGAAAGAATTCTTTTTAAGGAGTGCAGTGAGAGATGCCACAATCTTTCCATAATTCTTAACAAACTTGCGATAATAACATGTTAAGCCTAGAAATCCACGCAATATTTTGAGAGTATTTGGGTGAGTCCAGTCTTGCATAGCTTCAATCTTTTTAGGATCCACCCTGATGTCATCCTTTCCAACAACATGACCCAAGTAATCGACTTTTGAGGCGCCAAAAGCACATTTATATTGTCTCAAGAGAAGTTGGTGCTGAGAGAGTAGATGGAGAACTTGATCCACATGAGCAAGATGGTCTGTCCAGGTTTTTCTATAGATAAGGATATCAACAAAGAAAACTAAGACAAAATGACGAAGAAAAGGATGGAAGACATGATTCATGAGGCTTTGGAAGGTGGAGGGGGAATTACACAAGCCAAAGGGCATGACCAAAAAATCATAGTGGCCCTCATGAGTTCTAAAGAAATTCTTAGGAATGTCTGTCTCTTTCATATGGATCTGGTGGTAGCCAGAACAAAGATCAAGTTTAGTAAAGAACTGGGCACCACTCAATTCATCCAAAAGGTCATCAATGAAAGGAATGGGAAATTTGTCTTTAATGGTGAGTTTGTTGAGGGTGTGGAAGTCGGGACACATGCACCACGAAACTTCTTTCTTCAGGACCATGACCATAGGAGAAGACTAGGGGCTCATACTAGGGAGGATAATGCATGTGTTAAGTAGTTCTTGAACCATTTTCTCAATTTCATTTTTTTGGGAAAAGGGGTGATGATAGGGACAGATATTGGGAGGAAGGCTTCCTGGTACAAGGGGAATGGAATGATCATGAACACCACGAGAAAGAGGGAGTCCCTGGGGAGTGAAAAATACCACTTGATGTTTAGAGAGGATGGATTGGAGGTTCTGCAGCACAAAGGGTGTCTTGGTTTCTTGTATGGCATGGAGTTGGGCAATAACGCTAGAATGACCTTTTTTGAGTATCTTTTCCATGCGATGGGAACTAATGATCTCAGGTGAACTGACGGTGATGCCTTGGAACTTATATTGTCGGCCCTCCTGGTCGAATTGCATGGTTAATTCCTTAAAATCCATGAGAATGGGACCCAAAGTCCTTAGCCAGTTTGTACCCAACACAATGTCACAACCGCCCATGTCGATAGCAAACGTAAGATATTTCAAGTGGTAGTCACCAATTTGGAGACGCACATTTTCAAAACGCCCTCCACATTTCATGGAGCCGCCATTGGAAATCATGATTTGGAAATTATTGACTGCATGGATATAGCAATGAGTTTCTTGGGAAATGCAACGATGAATAAAATTATGGGTGCTTCCACTATCAAGATGAATGATGACCTTCCTATGCTTGATGTAAGCAATTAGCATGAGGGTTTGAGGAGTAGAGAAGCTAGTGAGAGAATTTAGGGAAATGACCGGTTCTACTTTGGGAGGGTCTGAGGGAGGGGTTGTGTCAGTGGGTTCAGGTGACTCAGACACAAGGGGAGTTTCAACATCCTCTTCTGAAACATCCTCTGAGATGGCCATAAAAATATTTTGTTCCTTACACTTGTGTCCCAGAAAATATTTGTCGTCACAATTATAACAAAGGCCTTTGAGTTGGCATTCAACCATTTCATTCCTAGTCAATTTTTGGATCTTCAGTGGAGCAGAAGGAAGAGTGGGATTTACTGGTTTAGTGCGAGGAATAAAGGAGGGTTTCCGGTTTTGAGAAGAGACAACCTGTTGTGCTTCCTTATATCTTTTAGTAGCCTCCACCCAACTCTGAGGCCAAGCCATGAGGACATGGGCACAAATCTCATCCTTGAGGCCACTGATAAAACATTCTCGGAAAAAAGCATCAGACATGCCCTCTGTACGAAAAGCCAGTCGCTCAAAAGCAGCTATAAAGTCTTTCGTTGTTCCAGATTGTTTCAACTTTGTCAAATGGCCTAAATGGTTGGTGTCAGTGTCAAAGCGTTCATAAAGCTCTGCCATGAAGTGTGTCGAAGCAACATACCCTCGACGAGCAATTTTTCTCCATTTCCACCATTGCCAACGTTCTTGATCTAGATGGAGAACACCATACCATAGTTTGGCCAAATCATCTGTAATGTCATACAAAGAGAAATAATGTTCCATTTGAGTTAGTCAACCAGTGGGATTGAGCCATCAAATTTGTCACATCCACACACGGAAGGCGTAGGTCTCGCTGAAAGTGATGGGGATGAAAATTATGGGAATCGGAGGAAGTTTCAGCTTTGGTATGCAAAGGTGGGTCAGAAAAAGGGGGATATGCAGGAATATGCAGCTTGGTGTTGATCATCGAAGCGACATATTCAAGCTAGGTAGTAATGTATTGTTTGAGGTCTTCTTTGAGTTCTTCGATTGAGGCGACGATGGAGGAATTCATGTTTTTATTGATGGTGGAAACATTGGCACTGAGCTGTCTCACTTCTTGTTGGGTCTCTGTGAAATTAGATTGCAAGGTATTGAAGCGAGCTTCCAAGTCTTGGCTATGGGTATGGGCCATGATGATGAGGGAACTGAAAAGGGGTGAGTGGGGTAAATATTTTTTCTTAAAAATGATAGGTATGAATGTGATAAGGGTGAAGAGATAAATCCAATGGAATAGGTCTCAAATAATGGTGCAACAAAATCCAGACTTTTTTATTCCACACCTGCAGAGTTATACTTCGGTCTGAAGAGTACTACAGTGATGAAATGCCCAAATTATTAATCAGGAAGAAATGTGTAGTGATTTGGAAACTCGAATGCAGAAGACACAGTTGCGCGACAATATATATTGTCTATTTCTTTTTTTTTTCGTTTCCATCCCCAAAGGTTAGGTATTCAAGGGTTATACAGACAAGGGTTTTCCCTGTGCTATAGCTCTCTGATATACGTGTGGGGTCCAACAGTTGTACTCGGCCCAATATCTCAGGGCACCAACTAAGGAGGCTAGACCGTGCCCTTAGCCGTACTACCCGACTACCTAGGTACTAGAGAGTATCTTTCTGAGTGTTGTTTTCGGTGGCACTATAGCAGTCAGGCAGGGATCAGTTTATCTAAAGAGGGCTTTAGGAAATCTAGGTCAATTCGTATATAGGTGTTGTCTGATGCACTACCACTCGAAGGTGTACCAACAGGGGTTACAAGGGTGGCCAACAGATGTGCGCTTAAGTATCACTTGTATTTCCTACGTGTATGAATCCCCGAATGTGGGTTTATGCGTGTAACGACAAATTTTTGTAGCTTAACAATGCTGGAATAAGTCTCTACCCCGAAAAAAAAATAACCCGCAATTTTCTGCCGAGGAAAGTGTTTTGATACCACTTGTAATATTCCAGATATAAAAAGTATGCTGAACAGAAATAAAATGCTAGAAATGGCAGATGAACAACAATATAACCAGAACAACAACACAATAATGCCGAAATGATACCAAAATAACACCAGAAATATCACTTTGATTACTGAGAGCAATGTTCACTTGCCTCTTCGAGGGGAAAACCTCTAGTCGAGCAGAGCTCTATTACAATAATATCAAGCTAGGGTTCTCATACCCTTGACTCCTATTTATACTAAATATATCTATCAAAAGAACCATCTAGAGGAAGATCCTTCTAGAAGCGGAAGCTTCTATTAGGTCTTCTTACATTCGACTTATTCTACCTTATTGCTAGGCCTTATTAATATTGACCTTTATTACATCGGAATATATTGTTCTACCTAGGTGAGGGGTTAGGTCCCTAACATGTTTCCCTTTAATGAAGTACTCCATACTTTTTAGTTGAAACTTTAATCTTTCATAAATTGTTATGATACTTTTGAATCTCCAAAACTGTTAATTTTGTTTAGCTTGATATTTTGCAACACTTTGTTAAAAAAACTGCTAATTTTATTTTAAAAAGATACTATTTTTCTTTTAATTATGATTAATATTCAAAAACTGCTAATTTTATTTGAAAAAGATACTACTTTTCTTTTAATTATGATTAAAGTTTCATTAAAGTTTCAAGTAATATATTAATATTGTTAATTTTTTTATATATTATAAAATAATAATTTAATTTAAAATGTTGTTAATTTTATTTAATTTAAAAATATTATATAATAAATATTAAAATTTATATTTATAATTAAAATAAAATTTATTTATTTATTTTTATAAATATTAAGCTACTAGCTTTTGACTATACGGTGAACATTTTATAGAAATTTAATTATTTGTTTTCAACATACATACAATATTGTGTGAGTTTATCAAATAGTTACATAGGTGGTGAGGACAAATGTGGCGACCTTGTGTGAAATATTAGCCCATGTGAAAACTAATTGGCTTGATCAAAAACATTATTTATTTTTAATATTATAAATTTTTAATTTTGATAAAAACACTGTTCATTGTTAATATTATAAATCTTTAATATTAATTAATGAATATATAAAATAATTAATTTTAAAAATAAAAATAAAAATAACAACAATTGTTTATTTTTATTTTTATTTTCAAAATGTTGATAGAAAATTTGAAAAAAAAAATAGTAATAGTGAAAAGGAGATGACCATCCATTCTCTGGATTGTTAGAAATAGTTTTCATAAAAAAAAAAGTGTGGCATCTCTTAGGTTGGTTGCTTGATTTGATTTAAAACTCCAACAGCATTCTTTTGATAAGATTTTGTCGACTCACCCTCACAAGTTCCAACACTTTAGAGTCCACAAGGATTAATTGGGTAATGCAAATATAGATAAGTACAAACAATAAAAGTATTGGATCATCATGCATTTGATTCATGTTCAAACCCCAAAAACATGCAATGGTCACAAATGTTAAAAAGTTTAATTAATTTTTAATGAAAATGTAAAAGAAAAAAAAATGTTCAAATACATTTAAATTACATCAACTAAATCATAGCCTTTAACTCACAAATTTAGTTAGCTATTGGATAGTTAAGTGTAACACTTTGTAAAGTTTAGATTCTAATTTTCACAAACTTAGTTAATTATTAGATAGTTAGTTGTAACATTTTATTAAAAAATCTTTTAATTTTATTCAATTTGTTTTTTAAATGTATTGGTAATACTTTATTTTAAAAAGCAGTTAATTTTGTTTAACTTTATTGGATGTTGAAATATTATATATAATAAATATTGATAATTTGTTTTTGAAATTAAAATGTTGATTATAAATAATATTAATAAAAAATATAGAATCTTGAGAAATGTTAGATAATTAGTGATGAAGACAAAAAGCAATAATAATAATTGATTTTTGCTTTATTTCCAAAAAAAAACAAAAAAAAATAAGAAACTGAAAATAGCAAAATTAGGATCAAGAACGTTGAAAAAACCTAAATGCAACCTAAATGAGAAAAACCTAAATGAAAGTCATTTTGTCATTTGATTTCTATTTAAAATCCCCATCCCACTTTTATGATCTCATGACCTCTGCACTCTCCAATCACAATAGAACTCTACTGGTGCAATATGGAGGAAGACGTCTTGGATATGATTCGAAGATATATGCCGGAAGCACAGATTGAGCATTTACCTCATAGCAGTGGCTCATACAAGATTCGTTTTCCGGGGCCTGTGTCTGATATGCATGGATACGAAGAATTGAAAAAAGCTCTGAAAAATTCTGGAATTAAGCCCATTTGCACCACCTGCCATCAAGGGAATACCAAGTTCAGATACTTTGATAACAATTCGTCCAAGGTTTTGCAAGCGAGGTATAGATGTCTGGACTGCAATAATCACTTTACTCTCGGAGGAAAACAATATTCTAAAGATCAGAACGCCACTGCTAAAGATGAGATTAGCATTGCCGATCAAGCTAGAATGTCAAAGCATTTCATGGAAGTGGATGAATCAGAGGCTGAGAATGCCGAGGCCAAACGAAGGAGATCATGGCCAATGATCATAAGCAGCAGGTCCGGTAGTATGATTGCCAACAACATTGAGTTTCATCCTAATTTTCATGCATTGCCTAGTGCTCATCCATCAGCAGCTGGTCAGTATTCCAGACTTGAGTTTTTACGGCAGCAACAACAAGAACAATTTCGCCACTTCCAGCAACCTCAATATTTGCACTCTCTTCCTGCTCCTCCTATTGAGAATAACTTGCTGCAGGTTTCTTCTTCAAGTACTGTCACTGGTCTCAACACAGCTAATTATACTAGTAATATTGATGGATCTCCTCCTCGATGGCGTAATGCACCTAGTAGTTCTCAAAACAACAAGATTGAGTTGATCCCACACCCACCGGCCGTGAAATCAAAGGTAAATTCTGCTGCTGCAACTATAGAAACATCCACGTTTAATGATCTGTATCCTGCAGGCCCAGAATCGAAGGATCCCAGCTCTAATGATTATTTGTCAAGCACGCATGTTCAGGTGATGAAATCACAGGAACTCTTGCAAGATCTAACCAGGCCATATATGCAACCAGCAAGAATTGATAACGCTGCTTCTGATTATAATAGCAGCACTTCTGGGTGGAATGCTTCTGATAGACAGAGAGCTGGGCAGATTACGAACGAGTCTAACAGTAATGAAGATTTGAAGGCTCTGCTCGACAGTCCCGGGAGAGAATGCTCCACAGATATCTGGACACTGATCACCACAGAGAAGAGACAATAGTTAACATACTATGTAAGTTTGCTATATATATATTTATTTATGCATACTATGTAAGTTACATTACCATGGATTTGTTTCCTACAAGTTTTTCTCTTTGATAATCGCAATACAACGAACTATTTTTCTGTTACATGTTTTGTTATGATAATATCATGTTGGGTTGGACAAACAACGTTCATCATAATCTATGAAAAGCTTATAAGGATTCTCTGGATGCCTACGAGGGATGCTGCTAAAGCATAACATCTGAAATTGGCTAGGGATACTCCTAAAACCATAACATCTGAAACTGCCTTGGCAGTATTGCTGCTTATTAGTAATACCAGATTGAGGACTGAAACAAAGAGCTCACCCTCACCAATTCCTCAAGTTAGCAACTAATTTTCATAGCTGTTGTCACCAAAAAAAAAAAAAAAATCAAGTTATATAATTTTTTTCCAAATTATAATTTTTCATTTTTAAAATTATATTTTTGAATATATAAATGGATTTAGCACTCTCAAAAACCTTGTTGTACCTACATTGTACTCTGACAACAATTATTGATATATACAGTATCAACAAATTGGTCAATTTTTAGCTAGATTTTGAGCAAAAATGATAGAAAAAATATGGAAGATCTAAATCCTAACATGTTTAGACTATGCTATTTTTAAATATTGGTTTGTAAAATATATAATAATTGATAAACAACAAAATAATTTATAATAATATGTTTTTCAATTGTGATAATCATATATATTTGATAATTTTTTTTATAATGTAAATTACTTTTTACAAACTGAACAACATTTCTCAAGATTTAATAAATTGTTTTTTTTTTAATGAAAAATAGAAAAATTTGTATTTGTATATTATTAAAGTTGTATACAGTGAAACAACAACGAGATTACAAAAATTGTTATCTTTGATATTTCAAGCAAAATAATTACAAATGTCCAAAAGTATTACACTCCAATATTTTATAGATGTATTGCTTTTTAATAAAACACCTAAAATTATAATTACTTTGCATAACATAAGATTTAACAAAAAGGGAGGTGACTATTAGCCTCTTCTAGGCTTACGCTGGTAGGATGAGACTCATGATTTCGAATATCAAGATCTTTCCAATATCGATACGTTAAACTATATGATGAACAATAGCATCTTCCTTGAGCTTTGGATGAATATATTTTGTAGACATATTATAGTTGGAGGTTGTACATTGGGATCCTTTGTTTTAATTGAGAACCAAATTTTTTAGCATTTTACACTCTGCTTTCAATGTGTCAATTTACTGTTTTTGCTTGGCCAATGTGTTTATGCCATCTGGTATTTTGAGTAGTACAATGATGTTCATTCTAATGCATCTTTGATGTCACAAAGAAAAGAAAAGTACGATTGATCTAGATGGACGTCGGTGGCCTCTCACCTATTCCAACTGGCTCATTTTGGCAGTTTTCCAGTTTGACAGTTTTTTCCCTAGTTTACGGGTCCCTGACTTGCGGGGCCATTTTGAGGCCCTAAACAACATTTTTTAGGGTTCGCCAAAGTCAAAATGACCATTCATAGATAGCAGAAAAATGTATAGTCCTCGGATAGACCTTTCCAACAGGCTATGGTGCACCTAAAACGAAGATCGTATGCAAAAGTTACGGCCACGAGAAGTTGATGTACTAACTTACCCAAACGAGGCCCACATGACTTTTGGCACTTCATCTCCTATGGTTAGTTTTTTTGGATGTATAGGGTTTTTGAAATTCCTGTTTATTGTAGAAAGGTCTTCAAAGCCTCATTGTAATCATCTTTTGGTGAATGAGCGCAACCGTCACATCTCTTCTCAAAGATAATTTGCCACCATTCTAGCAAGCTTGTTTCTGCTGCATTTTACAGTTTCAGCTTATTTCCTTATTGAATAGAAAACAATTTAACTGTATCTTTGTTATTCTGTGTTAAGTATCTTTTGATAATAATCTGTATTAATTTCGTTCTGCAAATATATTCCGGATCAGTGGTATCAGAGTGGTCTACTCCTTGTCATTCTTAATGCATGTCCCCAACGAGGTCGGGGTACAAAGAATTGGGTCTCGAGCTTGTTTCTCTTGAGGACAAAATCTCTCGCATGCCAAAATGCCCTCTCACGACAGAAGAAAAGAAAGACGATGGGATAGGATATCCCTTAAAAATGTTGCTCGAGGAATCCCTCACGCAACACAGGAACGCGATGATGGATAGTTTTGTGGAAATCCTTCGGCGACTACCAATAGGTGACACATCTTCCTCAAACGGAGGTGCCGCCCCCTTCAAGATACAAATCAACTTCGATATTCCTATATTTGAAGGGCAAATAGATGCAAATGCAGTAGACAAATGGTTGAATCTACTAGAAGGGTATTTCTCTGTCCATAACTTCTCGAATAGAGAAAATATTACTTTTGCGCTCCTCAACGTCGTCCCCCATGTCAAATATTGGTGGGAAAATTTCTGTGAGAAAAAAAAAGGAACCCTCATTATTTATAGTCGCAGTCACCTAGGAGTGCTTCAGGGATGCTATTAAGGAACAATACTACACTGTTGGAAGTTATGACGACTTGTACACAAAATGGACTACGTTGCGGTAGGAAAGAGACCAAGCGATGCCCGAGTTCACAAATATCTTCCATACCTTGTGCACCAAGTTGGGTATCAAAGATTCTAAGTGACATATGGTGCTCAAGTATCGCATTGGTCTGCATAGATACATCTAGGCCGAAATGGAGTTTCTGGACATCTCATTCTTGGGTGCGGCCTACCGATATGTCATCAAAATCGAGCAGAAGCTCAAACAAAAGACACGACAATTTGGGCCTCAAAACCCCTCACAGCAAAATCTAGGAAAGGGAGGCCCCAACCCATAGAATAAAGGATAGAGAAAAGAAGGACGACCTCAAGAAAATCGGTCCAGGATGAAAGAAAAGAAGGACACCGGAAAGACAAAGAAAGATACCGGGAAGTGGTGTGACTTCCCTAAGAGCCCCTGGCATAACACTGTTGATTGTCGCTTGAAGCAGTCTCTAGTGGCTAAGGTGAAAGCCTCTAAATCAGATGCGTGTTCTGACTATGAGTCAAAACCAAAAAGTTGGAGATGGATCATTGACATAGAACCAAGTGCTATCGTTTCTATCACCAAGCTCCAGCCCGGTGAACCAGACAAGCCAGAGGAAGGCGAATGCCTTTTTCATTCATAGATGTGGGTGAAGGGTACCCTCCTGCACTTCATCATTGATAGAGGTAGCCAGAAGAACCCCATCTCAGCATAGGTTGTCAAGAGACTCACCCTGCTGACAATGTCTCACCTGCAACCCTACACCATCGGATGGCTCCACCAAGGAAGCGACATCCGCGTCAACCAACAATGTCGCCTGTCATACGGCATCAAACCCTTCAAAGACGAGGTATTGTGTGATGTTTCCTCTATCAAAGTTTGTAATGTTCTTTTGGTCCAACCATATTTATGGAAATATCATGTTGTATATGAATCTAGGCCTTGCAGTGTTATTATTACTTTGAACAAGAAATTGTACAGGATACCCGAGGCAGTCCCACCCAGTGCTATTTACTTGATCTAGACCAAGCAATGTAGAAAGGTCATCTCTCAGACAGGGAAGTTTGTCTTCTTCATGATTCATTCTCAAAATGAGATAAATATCGTAGCCACATCCAGGGTCTCCACGGTCGACCTCTCCACACAACAGAAGAAAGTGGATAAGGTTGTGGAATAATACTCAAATATCTTCTCCTCACCTACCGAGGTACCTCTATACTGTCAGGTCGAGAACCCCATTGATCTGACTCCCATTGCACCGCTACCCAATGGGACAGTCTATCGTCGCTCTCTATTAAATAATGAGGAGATCAAGCGACAGATCTAAGAACTACTCCACAAGGGGCACATCCATCCCAACTCATCACCTTGCAGGAGCCCAATTGTGATGGTACAGAAGAAATATGGAACCTGACAAATATGCATTGATTACCGGGCCATGAATAAAATCACAGTCAGAAACCGGTACCCGATTCCCCGAATCGAAGACCTCCTTGATCAACTCATGGGGGCCAAATACTTCAGTAAGATTATTGTGAAGTCTGGCTACCACCAGGTCCCGATAGAAAAGACAGATGTATGGGAGACCTCCTTCAATTCAAAGGAAGGTATTTTTGAATGGTTGGTCATGTCCTTTGGTTTGACAAATGCTCCAACCACTTTCATGAGGATGATGGAATATATATTGCGGCCATTCACCAATACTTTTGTAGTGGTGTATCTGGATGACATCCTCATTTACAGTAAGACTTGGGAAGAACACTTGCAGCATATTCAATAGGTTTTGCACACCCTACGGCAACACCAAATCTACGCCAACTTGGAAAAATGATCCTTTGGCATGGACATGGTTCATTACCTGGGATACATTGTTGATAAACATGGAATACATGTGGATCCATCCAAACTCCAAGTCATCCGTGTCTGGCCAACTCCAACCATACTCAATGAGCTTCGGAGCTTCTTGGGACTTGCCAATTTCTACCACAGGTTTGTGTTGGGATTCTCCCATATTGTGCACCAAGCTGAGTATCAAAGATTATGAGCGACATCTGGTGCTCAAGTATCGCAATGGTCTACATAGATATATCTAGGCCTAAATGGAGTTTCTGGACATCTCATCCTTGGGTGAAACCTATCGATATGTCGTCAAAATCGAGTAGAAGCTCAAACAAAAGACGTGACAATTTGGGCCTCAGAACCCATGACAACAAAAGCCATGAAAGGGTGATCCCAACCCGCAAAACAAAGGATAGAGAAAAGAAGGCCTCAAGACAACCAGTCCAGGCCGAAAGAAAAGAAGGACACGGGAAAGACAAAGAAAGATACCGAGAAGTGGTGCGACTTCCCTAAGAGCCCCTAACATAACACTGTTGATTGTCGCTTGAAGAAGTCACTGGTGGCTGAGGTGAAAGCCTATAAATCATATGTGTGTTCTGACTATGAGTCAGAACCAGAAAGGTGGAGACAGATCATTGTCGTAGAACCCAGTGCTATCATTTCTACCACCAAGATCCAGCCCGGTGAACCAGACAAGATAGAGGAAGGAGAACGCCTTTTTCATTCATAAATGTGGGTGAAGTCTACCCCGCTGCACTTCATCATTGATAGTGGTAGCCAGAAGAACCTCATCTCAGCAGAGGTTTTCAAGCGACTCACCCTGCCAACAACGCCCCACTTGCAACCCTACACCATTGGATGTCTCTGCCAAGGAAGCGACATCTGCGTCAGCCAATAATGTCGCTTGTCATACGACATCAAGCCCTTCAAAGACGAGGTATTGTGTGATGTTTCCCCTCTCGAATTTTGTAATGTTCTTTTGGGCCAAGCATATTTATGGAAACGCCATGTTGTGTGTGATTCTAGGCCTCAAAGTCTTATTATTACTTTGAACAAGGAATTGTACAGGATAATTGAGGCAGTCCCACCCAATTCTATTTCCTTGATCTATGCCAAACAATGCAGAAAGTTCATCTCTCAAATAGGGAAGTTTGTCTTCTTGTGATTCGCTCTTAGAATGAGCGACGGATTGCAGCCACATCCAGGGTCTCCATGACTTATGTCTCCACACAAAATAAGTAAGTGAATAAGGTTGTGGAAGAATACTCAGATATCTTCTCCTCACCTATCGGGGTACCCATGCACTGTCAGGTCAAGCACCCCATCTATATGACCCCCGATGCACTGCTGCCCAATGAGCCAGTCTATCGTCGTTCTCTATTAGAGAATGAGGAGATCAAGTGGCAAATACAAGAATTACTCCACAAGGAGAACATTCGTCCCAGCTCATCACCTTGCGGGAGTCCAATCATGCTGGTATAGAAGAAAGATGGAACCTAGCGAATTTGCATTGATTATCGGGCCCTGAATAAAATCAGAGTCAGAAACCGATACCTATTCCCCAAATCAAAGACCTCCTTGATCAGTTCACGAGGGCTAAATACTTCAGTAAGATTGATCTAAAGTCTGGCTACCACCAGGTCCCGATAGAAAAGACAGATGTATGGAATACCACCTTCAAGTCAAGGGAAGGTATTTTTGAATGGTTGGTCATGCCCTTTGGTTTGACAAATTCTCCAGCCACTTTCATGAGGATGATGGACGATATCCTATGAACATTCACCAACACTTTTGTAGTGGTGTATCTGGATGATATCCTCATTTACAACAAGACTTGGCCATAACACTATAATCATATTCAACAGGTTTTGTACACCCTACGACAACACCAACTCTAAGAAAACTTGGAAAAATGCTCCTTTGGCATGGACATGGTTCATTACCTAGGCTACATCGTTGATCAACATGGCGCACATGTGGATCTAGAAAAAATCCAAGTCATCTATGACTGGCCAGCCCCAACCATACTCACCGAGCTTTAGAATTTCTTGGGCCTTGTCAATTTCTACTGCAAGTTCTATAACACACCCACGATAGGGAATACAATTTTTCTCTTTTCTTAAAGGACAAATTCTCCATCCATGGTTTCTAATTTGGAAATTTGGGGAACCAGTTTGACCTCCTAGTCAAGGATCTCTAATTCTGGATCCAAACGACTCTCTGATACCTTGATGGTCTTGTTCTTCAATTAAACACAAACTCTTTCGACTTCTAGGTGGAGGTCTAATGGTACTCGTGACCTTCCTCTTTTTCGCTTGTGAAATATTCAAGTTTTGGTGCTATCCCCTTTTCTGATAAGCCCTTCCTTGTCATGACCTTGGGCGACGACCTCACACAATCCACGCGATTGTGGGCGCGACCAAGGGTGGTTTGAGACCAACTAATTTTCTCCCCGCAATTCACCTTGAGCCTCCACGTGTCCTTTCTCCAAAACCATGGTCTAGATTGTGGCCTGCCCTCAAATTTTTAAATTTTATGCACCTTCGGTCCCCGAAATGCGACAGGACCGTCGATCTCATGACCTTGACAGTGCTTCTGAACTGACGACTCAGATCTATCCTTTCTGAATCTACGGATCAGATCTAACCTTTCTAAACAAGCAGATGGCTCTGATGAACTCTGTCTCTCCGACCTTTCAGAGTTCTTTCTTCTTCATTCACCCTTTTCTCCCGGAGTGCTCCGTACCCAGAGTTGTATATCAAATGCCACATAGCTACTCCGATCAACGGTCTACATCCACTCTCCACAAACACAAATATTTGGAGTGAATCTTTCCAGAGTGTCAGATATTTTGATACCTGTCCTCTTCAAATCGATGGCCCTGGTCCTCTTTGGGACTTCGACACTTTTCAACCAAGACCATATCAACGGTCCTTCGACCTCCTCCTTGATCAAAGATCGATATCTCCTTCGGGACTTCGATGCTTTCATCCTCTTCTTTCCTCCTAGAGTGCTCCATACCCAGAGTTCTATATCTAGCACCATGCATCCACTTTCAAATAAACAACTGTCATCCTCTTCGGGACTTCAGCCTTCGACAATTTCAAATCTCAATTTCCCCACACTCTGCTTCTCCCAGAGTGTTTTATCTGGAGTTCGTGATCTGATGACATGTGTCCTCTCGTAGATCGATTGCTCCCAGCTGCTTCGGCTATTCAAGGTTCGACGTTTCAAACTTTACTCCTTCATTTTCTCCTAGAGTACTTTCACCTGGAGTTCATGATCTTTATCCACGTACCCTCTAGATCTGACGGTCCAGATTATCTTCGGCTCTTCGTCTCTTCGAGCTATGGGAGTTTTCGACTCCTATGCACTCATTTCTCCCAGAGTGCTTTCACCTGAACTTCATGGATTTTTTCCACGTATCCCTCTGCAATGGACGATTACGATCTTCTTCGGCCTTCAGGGTTTCGGGAGTTTGTCACACTCCTCACTTGGAAACCTCCAAAGTAGTTTTCGCCAAAGTCTTCGATCTATCGACACGTAACTCTTGCCAGCTGACAGACAGGATCTACTTTCGGTCTTTACCCAAAGTCCACAGACTTACACCACCTGTCCTCTAGATCCAATGGTTGACATTTACTTTGGATGATCTGACGATAGGCGTTTTCTTTGGGTCTTTACTTGGAGTCTACAGGTTTATGCCACCTGTCCTCTGTATCCAACCCTTGAGATTTATTTCATTCTCCTTGACGATGTATGGTCCCAAACTACTTCAGGACTTTGGGACTTTGGTAACTCCACTCTCCTGCGTGTGAAAATCACTAAGGCCTGGGCACCTTTCTCTTATCAAATGACTATTGGTCCTCGATGCTGTGATCCAACAACCATTGTCTCTCCTCCTCTTGAGCTTCTGATCTCTTCTGACTTAGAATATTTTCTAAGTGTTCAAAGGCCTCAACCTTTTCTCCTCCTACGGGTCTGTCTCTTAGACTTCGTCTGCAAGCCTAAAAGTGTTATCTCCTCTGAGCTTGATTCCTCTTGAATATTTCTCCTTCCCACACACTCCTTGCATTTCAGATATCCCGTCAATCTCAGATTGAAGGTCAACGAAGATTGACAGTTCACAAAAATTTTGGGGTTCAACCTCCGCCATTAGGGGAGTTCTCGCTCAACTCTAGTCTAATCCTAGTCATTGATCTTCCATTCCCAACGATATTAATGACGTAGGTTTATCGTGGCCATGAAAAAACATGTCTACTATCAGGTTCTTATGTCATGGATAGTTTTGGTAACTTGACTATCGTCTACCTCCCAGATCTGACGGTCAGGACGGTTCCCGGGTATCCTCAGATCTAGGGCTTAGGGTTAACTTCAGGACTTCGCAACTTTGGGGACTTTACCTCCTTTACGACAAACTCTCTCAATTCACCGAACTCGCAAATTCCAAATGACTCCAGGGTTAACTCCCACTCTCTTTCCCGTACCCAACAGTCATAACAGACCATGACTTCTTCCGAACAGATTTCATCCGTTCGTCTTCCAAACAAGGGACACCCCCCTTTTTTTTATCCTTTAACCTCACTGTTCTTTCTGAGATTTGTTAGCTCTTAAAGGATTAAGATCTTTGCACTCTTTCCCTTGAACTTAACGCTTCTAATAATCCTTATGTGCACTCCTTATGCTCATTCCTCAACTCTAGAACTTAAGTGGTTCTTGGTCTCTACCTGCTTCACAGAGAGCCTGTGCATACATGCACTATCTCTCCTAAGATTTAACAAACTCCCTCCTCTAAGGGACTCCGAACAAATAGGAGTGTCAACATGCATACGTGAAACTATGCCCAATATTGACGAACTCACAGTTCGTGGATCTAGTTTAAGCCACCATAGGGCACAAGCATTTACAAATGCAAAACATGTCCAATTCATATAATTTCTTAATTTCCTAATTACACCATCAAGAAGAAAAAAAAAGGGATACAGTATAAATCATTAACAAAACATATCCATCCCTGGGTCATTCACAGTATATCTAATTTTATTACACAATTACAACTCAGTTTCATAGGGTATGAGAATACTTATCTATTACAAGTTGCATCCAAATAACTAACTGTGGGTGTGTTCCTTTCCACCCAACCATAGGCTCAGAGGCATTCTTTCTTAGCACACTGGACACCCCAATAACAAGCCATGATATCACTAGGGAATTTATGCCATCTCTCAGAGAAAACTCTCTCTATCACAGTGACCATGGGAGGTTTATCAGTTTCTTTCACAACATCAAGCTCACATTCGCTCCTTTAGGTCATGTTCTTTGCACTTCATTTTGGTTCCCTTATCCCTTTTCGAGCTTGCACTCTCTCTCTCGTCTGGGTGTCTCTCCTCCTTTTGTGTGTCTGCATGTATCTTACCTTCCCTCCTTTGGAAGGTTTTCAACCTGTCATGTTCCTCTGTTAGAAGGAAGCTCGGATCTGCAGGTCTCTGTGGTACTTCGGGTTGACATTTTGCAGCGATACCATGCTTCCATTCATGGTGGTGGTTGATGATTCAACCACTGGTCCTTTCTTCATTAACAAATTTCCTTCCTCTAGAGATATCATGGCTCGTACTTCAAGGCTTCACCCCCCATCAGTCAGTTATGGGAAATTTAAAAATAATACATTTACATCGTCCACATGCCTTAGCATAGTAATCCTATTTTATGATTAATTACAAGCTCGGGGAAACAGGGATGTTACAATTCCCTCCCCCTTAAAGGAACACCGTCCTCAATGTTCTTTCTCAAAAACACATGGCATGCCTTTCTCATTCAGTTGTTTCAGAAATCTTGATCCTTCTTTTTCGGTCAGGTCCTTTTTCAGACCCTTAATCTTTGTCGCCTTCTTTCAATAATTCTTGGACAACAAGCACGTTAATCATAGTCTTATGAAAAAACATTGCATAACAATTTCTAGGAAAATTTCATAATCTTAGCACAATAATTATCTGTGCAGTTTGTGGATTTGGATCCACATGGTTGTCTTGTTATCCAAGCTCATTTTTTTTTCTTGACATAATGATTTTGTGTATGATCCTAATCAATAGTTTACAAGAACTATCAAGGTCTCATCTTCCTTGCGGTCACTCACCCTCCAGGCCCAAGCTCGGGCATCCCCTTCTCTGCTATATAGTCCCTCGGGTGATCCATCTTGCCTTGCCAAGGTTTTCTTACAAAAGAAGAACTACCCATTGTGTGCATGATTCAAATCAATAGTTTACAATAACTATTAAGGTCTCATATTCCTTGCAGTCACTCACCCTCCAGGCCCAGGCTCAGACATCACCTTATATTCTATATAGTCCCTCGAGTGATCCATCTTGCCTTGCCAAGGTTTTCTCGCACATGAACAATTCTAGAGACTTTATTGAGCCTTACAGTCAAGGAATCCCTCCGTCTTGCGTTACCTCAACACAATATATTCTAGGCAATCATGGCTTACCACAGGGTTCTCATGGCTTAGTAGTAGCCATTTTTCATGCTTTTCATCTTGACATCCTTCCGGTTCAACAAAATTTAGGGACGAAGGTTACTCTCCTTCGCCTGGAACATAAATAGATATGGATGAAGGTTACTCTCCTTCTCCCAACTCAGTCATATATAGGGACGAAGGCTACTCTCCTTCTCCCAAGTCAGTCTCTATTTCCTGCGATCAAAACATACTATTTTTCATAGTTCTTCCTCGAACCCGAGAGGTTAGTATCTCGTCTCTGCACTCTTCGCAAATATTTTCCTTTCACCTATATCATAGGCATACATAAATTCATGAGACATCATTATAAATTTTAAATTCATAGTTTCTTTGTAAATCTGTCACCTACATATTTCCAATTCCACATTTTATTTTCATATTTGTTCCGCACAAGAACCAGATTCATAATTATGGGACTTTCCTTCCCATATGGGTTTGGCTCAGTAGGCAATTGGTCTTCCTTATGGGCTTACAACATTGCCATATACAATACCCCTTTGCTTCCTTCACTTTCAACTTCAATCGGCCAAATAAATTGTTAGTTTTCCATGCACATACATTTTTATTGCACCTTTATAATGTCATCACAAACAATTTCAGAATTGTGCATACTAACAATCAAATTCACTTTCTCAAAAAGGAAATACTGTTGGAGCATAACCCTAACTTACATTAGTTTATACCTAGCTTAGACTCCTATATCTTGGTTAATACATTCATTTACACTTTATTTCACCCAATTTGGCCACATAGAGAATAAGGGCGCCTCATCCCTAGATTTTAGGGAAAACTGTTATATTTAGATCAAGACTCAATTCTCGGTTCTTGTTTTTATTTATTTATTCATGATTTATTCCAACTCCCCCATGAAAAAAATCATCTATTATTGGGGAATGCACACCTCCTCTTTGAGTGAAAGATTTATTCCTTAATTAATGATTTTTGTCATTACTATTATTAGTAACTACTATTTCGGGTCAGTTAAGTGAGTTGGAATTGCTTCTCTTGTCAGTTAAGTGAGCTTAAGTGAGCTAATGCACAAAACTTGAATCTTTTGGAAATTAATGAGTGTGTGACATGTATCTTTAGTGGTCTAGGTCAAACTATGTGGTCTCCCTTAGCTTATGACACCTATTTTAGTTATTTCTAGCTTTTTTTTACTAGAATTTCTATGTTGGAAATTCTATATATTCACCTCCTCTCTTATTTTTGAGGATGGTTGCTCATGTATATTCATTTTTTATTAATATAATTCTCTGATTTATGGAGAAAAAAATTTCTCTCATCTCTTGAATATCAGCAAATTGCATGTGTTCAATTTAACTAGAATTCTAGATCTATCGAGGTTTCTGCAGGAATTCTACATGGTATCAGAGCTAGATTGAATCTAGTGGATTGTACACGATTTTATTTGTAGGTATAGATCATCAGGAGGCACATAAATCAGAAATGGATCATCTCTCTAATCCCACAAAACTCATTCTAAATCCTTTCAATTACTTCGAATGGAAGACAGAGATCTCTCTGCTCCTCTGAAGCAAAGGGCTTTATAGGGTAACAATGGGAATGAAGAAAGAACCGAATGCTGCAGTAGAGAAGATACAGTATTTCAATAAATTAGATGAAGCAATTGGGATTATATTCATATCAATTTCCAGTGATCTCCTCTTTCATGTCAGTAGAGCCACTACTCCCGATGTGGTCTGGACCACATTGGAAGGACTATTCGGCAAGCATGATGCAATGAGAGTGCATCAACTGGAGAATGAACTCATATACCTAAGTCCAATTCATTTAAGCAACCTGCAAGAATTATTCACCAAGCTCAAATCCCTCCTTGTTGAACTTAATTCATGTGGAGTCATGAAAGAGGAAGAACAACTCATCCTTTGAATTCTCTCGAAATTATATTCTGTATTTGTGTCGTCTTTTCAAGCATCTAAATTGACTAAGGAAAAATGGAAAATGCCTCCATTGAATGATTTCATTGCATCATTGACTCAAGATAAATCTAAGTAAGTCCAAATGGGTGCCATCAAGCATTCCAAGAACCAAGCACTTGCGGCTACTAATGCTCCAAAGAGCAGTGGAAAAGACAAGAAAAAAGGAACGGGTAAATTTCCTGAATCGAAGAAGGAGAGATCCGCACAATATTCAGATAACTCTTCTGAGCCTAAGGGTATGAAGAATAAGGAAATAACACTTTTCATCTTCTGTTCCAAATGTTTTCATCTCGAAGAAAATTGCATGAGGAATACTATCGGTGAGATGGCTAAGCAATTGCAGCAACACAATCTCATGGTGCTTGAAAATGCAAAGAAGAAAGATGATAACAAAACGGGAGGGAGAGCACAAGATGGTCATGCTTTAATGGTTGTCACATCCACTCCATCATCTTGGATCCTTGATTCAGGTGAATCGAACCATATGACTGCATCAGAAGATGAATTTTACTCCATCGAAGAAAGCACCAGATCCCCAATTTACTTGGGAGATGCCACACCCGCAAAGGTGTGCGGAGAAGGAATTGTTGATCTTGAAGGGGGATGCTTCACAAATGTACTTCATGTTCTCTCACTGTCCAAAAATCTTCTCTCGATATATCATATCACTCATTCCAGCTCTGGAAGGAAGGTGGATTTCACTCTGGACTCCCCAGTGATTACCGACATTTCTACAGGCTCACAACTTGCACATGGAATTGCATATCACAGTTCTCATTTGTATTTCTTCTCCCACTTTGTTCCTAAATATATTAGCACTGTATTTATATAACAATCTAATGATATCAAAAGGTTATGGAATGAAATATTTGGCCATCTAAACTATAAGTACTTGCATCAACTCAGCAAGGACAACATGGTAGAAGGATTGCCAACTATTAAATTCACAAGCGGTGTATGTCAAGGATGCATTCTTGGAAAGCATCCAGAGAATTATTTTGACAAAGGGAAGGCAGAGAGAGATTATTCACCTCTTGGGATGATGCACAGTGACATCATGAGCCCATTCCCATAGCCTTCAATCAGTAAGGCTCGATATGTACTCACCTTCATAGATGATTTCTCTTGCTTTACTTGGGTATTTGTTTTGAAATTAAAATTAGAAGTATTTGAATGCCTTATAGAATTTAAAGCACTTGCTGAGAATGAGTCTGGGTGTAAGATTAATATACTCCGTACTGATAATGGGGGGGAGTATGTCAACAAATATGTGTAGCAACTTTGTATTGATGCAGGCATACAACTACAACACACAGTGCCATATACACCATAGTAGACGGTGTTGCGGAGAGGAAAAACCAGTCCTTAAAAGAGATGGCCAATTGTATGCTACAGTCGAAATCATTAGCTCCCGAGCTATGGGATGAAGCTATTAATTGTGCAGAATAAATTCAAAACTAAGTTCTTCACAAATCACTCAAAGGCACCACTCCTTTTGAATGTTGGACCAGTAAGAAACCGAAAGTGTCACACTTTCGTATTTTTGGTTCACGAGCATGGGCTCACATTCCGACAGATAAGAGGAAGAATGCATATTTTTTGGATATCTTGAAGGTTTCAAAGGATATATATTTCTAGACTCTCACACTGAAAATTTCATTCTAGCTCGAAGTGTGAAGTTTGAAGAAGAATCACTGCATGATTTTCCAAAAGACATTGCCGAGGAACCGCTTGTTGTCACTGATGAGGAGGAGTCAGAAACTTCTTCGAGCACTTAAGAGCAGCCATTAGAGAATAATTTTGGGTCTGATATAGAGGATTAGGAGCAGGTCATGGATGCTCCAACTCAGTTGCCAACTTGGGCAGAGAAAACCCTGCAAGATGAGGGTGAACTAGTAGGTGATCCTGCTGATACAAGAAGGACTAGATCATAGTTTTTTGGGGCTCCTCAAGCCCTGGATGCCACAGAACCTTTGATTCCCATACATTTCTATATGTCACTTGTTTCATATCCAAAGTCACACTCTGAGGCTACTGGAAACCCACTCTGGGAGGTTGCCATGGATGAAGAGTACTCTGCTCTTATGGACAACAACACATGAGACTTGGTTCCACTTCCAAAAGGAAGAATGCTTGTTCGATGCCGATGGATATATCGAACAGATATTTCTGCAGATGGTGAGATAAAAAAGTACAAATCTCGACTTTTCACAAAAGGATACTCACAGGTACATGTCATAGATTACATAGAGACATTTTCACCTGTTGCAAAAATGGACTCCATTCGACTAGTCTTGGCCATTGCCGCTTCTCGCAGATGGGAAGTTCACCAAATGGATGTGAATAGTGAATTTATTCATGGATATCTCAAGGAGGAGATATATATGGATCAGCCATAGGGATACATTCACAACTCTTCCCTCATTTTCAAATTAAAGAAATCTTTGTATGGCCTAAAACAGGCTCCCAGAGCCTGGTATGCAAAGATGGATTCTTTCCTGCTTTCCATTGGATTCATTCGATGCAAATCTGATCTGAATGTTTATTTTCTGCAACATGATTATTCCCTATTTATGATAGTACTTTATGTATATGACTTACTGATGACGGGGAACCTTACTTCAACTATTGATTCAACAAAATCAACATTGCACAATCGATTTTCCATGACAAATTTGGGACTGTTACACTACTTTCTTGGTCTTGAAGTTTCTCAGTCTACTTCAGGGATCAAGATGGCACAGTCTAAGTATGCACCATATCTACTTGTCCACTTTCAGATGATAGAATGCAAGCCAGAAACATCTCCCTTTCTTTCAGGGTTCAGATTTGAGGATGCGGGTACTACACCTTTGGTGGACAGTACACTGTATCGGAAGTTGGTTGGTAGTTTGTTGTATCTTACTCACACTCGACCTGATATCTCTTTTGCAGTAGGAGTTTGTTCCAAATATATGCAGGAGCCTCGTGAGATTCACTGGAAATATGAAAAGAGAATCCTTAGATATGTGAAAGGTACTCCTAGTTTTGGTATCTTTTATGCCGCAGATTGCCCACTTTCACTAATTGGGTACACAGATTCTGATTAGGCTGGAAATGGTACAGACCACAAGTCCAGCTCTAGTTATGTTTTCATATTTGGTTCAGGGCCATTCTGTTGGTCTAGCAAGAAGCAATCCATGATTTCTTTATCTACAACAGAGGCAGAGTATAGAGGTGCAGTGAATGCAACTACATAGACTGTTTGGTTGTGGGGGCTTCTCTCCGAGTTTGGTAATTAGTATCCACTTCCGACTGTCATATTTTGTGATAATCAGGTGTCCATTTAGATATCTATTGATCCATTTTAGAGGTAGAGGACCAAGCACATCGAGATTCATATGCATTACATCCGTGAGTTGATCCCTGACATAGTCATTTCACCGCAGTACTTCCCCACAGAGCAGCAGGTTGCAGACATCTTCACCAAGTCCTTCACTAAAAATAAATTTTCAGAACTGAGAGCTATGCTTGGAGTGGTGGAGACAACTGAGTAGGTCACTTAGCATTTTTTTCCTCTTTTTTTTTTGGGGGGGGGTGTTTCCAATGAGGTTTTCCCTCTTTCCTCTTTTCATGAGGAGTTCTTTTATGTAATGAGTACCTAAAATGGCCAAGTTGTCGGGACTCAAATTTTTTGTCATTACAGTTAGGCTTAAGGGGGGGTGTTGGAGCATAACCCTAACTTACATTAGTTTATACCTAGATTAGACTCCTAGATCTTGGTTGATAAATTCATTTACACTTTATTTCACCTAATTTGGCCACATAGAGAAGAAGGGCGTCTCATCCCTAGATTTTAGGGAAAACTGTTATTTTTAGATGAAGATTCAACTCCTGGTTCTTGATTTTCTTGATTTATTCATGATTTATTCCAACTCCCCCATGCAAAAAATCATCTATTATTGGGGAATGTGCACCTCCTCTTTGAGTGAGAGATTTATTCCTTAATTAATGATTTTTGTCATTACTATTATTAGTAACTACTATTTTGGGTCAGTTAAGTGAGTTGGAACTAGTTCTCTTGTCAGTTAAGTGAGATAATGAGCATCACTTGACTCTTGTGGACACTAATGAGTGTGTGACATGTATCTTTAGTGGTCTAGGTTGAACTATGTGGTCTCCCTTAGCATATGACACCTATTTTAGTTATTTCTAGCTTTTTTTGACTAGAATTTCTATGTTGGAAATTCTATATATTCACCTCCTCTCTTCTTTTTGAGGATGGTTTCTCATGTATATTCATTTTTTATTAATATAATTCTATGATTTATGGAGAAAAAA
>ML782766.1:660299-676118 GCA_009831015.1 Picea engelmannii | reverse complement strand
TTATGGAGAAAAAAATTTCTCTCATCTCTTGAATATCAACAAATTGCATGTGTTCAATTTAACTAGAATTCTAGATCTATCAGGGTTTCTGCAGGAATTCTACAAATACCATTCCTTGCAGTTTGGCTCAGTAGGCAATTGGTATTCCTTACGGGCTTACAATACCACCATATCCAAGACCCATTTCCTCTTTGCAATTCATTCTTTACACAACCAAACAAACTGTTAGCCTCTCATGCATCCATGTATATATATCTATATTCAAAACCATGCATACTAACAGTTCATCACTTGACTCTTGTGGACACTAATGAGTGTGTGACATGTATCTTTAGTGGTATAGGTTGAACTATGTGGTCTCCCTTAGCATATGACACATATTTTAGTTATTTCTAGCTTTTTTTGACTAGAATTTCTATGTTGGAAATTCTATATATTCACCTCCTCTCTTCTTTTTGAGGATGGTTTCTCATGTATATTCATTTTTTATTAATATAATTCTATGATTTATGGAGAAAAAAATTTCTCTCATCTCTTGAATATCAACAAATTGCATGTGTTCAATTTAACTAGAATTCTAGATCTATCAGGGTTTCTGCAGGAATTCTACAAATACCATTCCTTGCAGTTTGGCTCAGTAGGCAATTGGTCTTCCTTACGGGCTTACAATACCACCATATCCAAGACCCATTTCCTCTTTGCAATTCATTCTTTACACAACCAAACAAACTGTTAGCCTCTCATGCATCCATGTATATATATCTATATTCAAAACCATGCATACTAACAATTCATCACAGCTATATAAATATGAAAATGGAATCCCATTCCTTGCCTATGCCTTGTTTCAACATACCAAACCTTTCAAAACGTAATTCAACATTTCAAAGGATTTTAATAAATGTGCCAATATTCATGGCCACATTCATACCCAATGCACTCTTGCATTGTTTTCAATTTCGTCACACTTTATGATCGGTTCTTGGCCATGGTGTGTTGGAATTTAACCAACCTTTTCCTCATATGGCTTATCCATTTTCTTTCATTCTTACCACAGGACCATACTGCCTGCTATAGACCAATCAATACCCCCAAATTAGTACACGTGAACTCAAAAGTTTCACATGAATTTTAAGCATTCTTCCTCCATTAATAACCAGGGTGCCAACACTCATGGCCACCCAAATTTGTTTTCCTTCAATGCTTACATAATGTAAGTAAAAAATTGGAAGGTCCTCCTCCCTCAATGGGAAATCCATTGTCTATCCTTTATGCAAACATGCATTTCCTTAAAGCAATTCCAAGCAATGTGATAACTAGGAACACCTTTATTCCCATAGAACCAATCCCTGTGACCACAGTCTAATGCAGAGTGCTAAAATATACCTTTCTTGAATGGCCTTGATGGACTCTGTTTTCTCTCCACGTGATCGATATATTTGACCTCAACTCTATTTGTTTTGGCGCTATCCTTTTTAGTTCCCGTGTCCATGCATTATGATCCTGGCTACACCCCTTTCCTGCAAATCGATGGTGTAGATCTGTATTTCCCAAGATCTAACGATTGCAAGGGATTGCAGAACCTCAACCGACTCGTGGTTTAATTCTCCTTCCGATCCCCACAATGAATACGGGTTGTTCGATCTAGGATCGGACCCCCAAACTAAAAAAAATACAATATTGAGTTTAATTTATGGGTACAGGTCATGACATTTATCCGCGTACATAATCCTTCCCTGCAATGAATACGGGTCGTTGATCTTATCCCTAGATTGGTTTTAAGCCACATGATTCCAAATACAACAATCCTGGCATAGAATTATTTGACCGAGAATCTATACTGAGAGCAGAGCCTCGATTTTCCAAATTCAACCATAGAACCCAATCACGGTATGAGTTTATGTGGAATTAGCGTGTGGGCTCCTTGCAGGTCCTCCCACTGATCGTTCATATATCAACAGTTCACAGTGATTGCGGAATCCCCAATGTGTTCACTCTTTATCAAAGAGTTCAATCTGCATAATCTGAAAAGTGCTCGCCAAACTCTTTAATTGTGGTCATTGATCATCCACCCCGACGAGATCAACGGTGTTGGTTGATTGTGGGTCGTGAACTAGCGCACCCATTAATTCCGCCTTCACACTCCGCAATTAGTACGAGCCGTCCGATCTACGATCGAACCCCAAACTCAAAACAAAGCTACATTGAATTTAAATTACTGGCACAGGCTTCACTATTAACCCGTGTGCCCATTCAATCTTCGCAATGAATATGGGTCATCGATCTTATCAAATGACTGGAATTTGATCCATTAAATCCAGTGGATCTTGAAATCAATCTGATGACTGAGATCGATTTCATTCCGATGAATGGCTCATGTTCACATCCTCTATTAGGATCTTTATTAACCCTATTCGATCAAGGTTTTCTTTCAGGATCCTCATGATCTCGATCTGTAGTTGATCGAAGGTATTTCTACGATCTCATAGTAAATGTTTTTGACCTTTTGAGTCAAAAGAGATCATTTGGTTTAGATGTTGCTGCATCATACAATCAATCTTCACTGTCAGAGGTTCACACATCCAACATTCGTGTGCTCCTTCCCAAATCATACCCTAATTGGGTATCCATGGAATCCAATTTTTCTTGGTTTCTAGCACCCTCTTTTTGATTTTCACCTCATCAATCGTGATTTAGCAGGATTCTCATAGTCCTGTCAATAATTTTTCAATCGTAGCCTTCCCATGGTCATCCTCTGCCTGAGGTTTACCATTATTGGTAATTGTCTTCCTTAACAATTCCAATTCCTTTCTATACAAAACATGAATCATTAGTTGTAATATCAATTAAAATGCATGTATCATAACATTCAAATCCATAAAACTTATTCAAAATGTCCTAGAATATCTTTATTCATTTCATCACATTATCCTCAAGGATTTCCATGAATGTAATAAACACAGTTCTTGATTGTTTCTGCTGTAATACAATCATCATCACTATGGTGTCAAAACATTTACTTTTGTTAGTAAGTTAGCTTTTTCATTCCAGAGGAAACATAACACAACAAGAAAGGAGTTAGGGTCTCTCCCCTCTTTCCAATTCTTTCTGCACCGCCTGGGACTTTTCAGCCAAACTGAGTTATTTCTAAAGGCCTCACTTCCTTTTCTTAACATGGCTCCAACCAAGACTATTCAATCAAACACACTCCTTTATTCATTCATTAGTCTTATTATTCATTACACGATGCTTTCAAAATGTAATATTCAAAGGAATAATCATTTGCCTCTTATCATGAAAACAAAGTATCTTTGTTCATTTAACCTTTTATCTAATTATATTAGTATTCCCTGAGGAAGGGAATACATTCCCCTCAATCTATTATTTGGAACAAAAATTTCATGACTCTTCATAATGGAGTCAGCTATGCATCCATAGTATTCATTTAATCTGGAGAAGAGCAATTCTTGCTTTATATTTCACTCATCAGGGAAACCATATGATGCCTACAACTATACTCTTTCATCATACATGTGCATCACTTGCATGTTTAATATCATTCATACCTAACTGGTATTGATATTAGGCTTCATATTAAGAAGCTTCACAATGCATTAAACCCATTCACTCAAGCATAATTAAAAAAAACTAAGTGTTCATCATGCTAGCTTATTTCTTACACCTTTTCCATGTCATTCACACACATGGACATATCATGCCTCTATATCCTTTTCCCAAGGATGTTCCAAGCATCCTTATGATCATGTACACACATTCATGTATATGTAGATGCAGATGTTGCACCTTTTTACCTAATGCATTCACTTGATAGTTTAATTTCATCATTAATGTCCTTTAGTTTGGGATTTCAGTCACTTCTAAGGCTAATCTCACAGTCATATTTCATATTGATGTTGTCGTCTCTCATGGAAATAACCAATCAAGGTCACTTTCCTCTTTACATGACAATGTCTAGCAAGAAAACCTCCTTGCCTCAGTGTCCACAGGGTTTTACCCATATCACCTTTCTTTGGTTATGAGGAGTTATATACTCCGAGTTTAATGTAAAACAGTAACTATAACTGCCAAGGATCCTACCTGATCCTATCAGATTCCTTTAAGCCCACAAAGGTATTAACCATTATATAATCAACCATCATCAGTTCCCGAGGTTCCAACTGCCCATGCTTAGAAGCAGTGTTACGAACACCAGGTCATTCGTCCTTCGATCTTCAACTGCTCTTGGCAAAACCCTATCACCTTCATCTATCCACATTGAAGTCTTATTATAAAATTTAATTAGCATATACCTACTCCGGTAAGATTAGTTATCACTTTGACAAAGGGCTAAAGAAATTCTTCTGCGGGAATTCAACAAAAATTCCCAAAATCACAGGTTCAATCTGCAGTCCTTCTCCTCAAGGAGTAAATGTAGATAACAATACCTACTTATGAAACTCATGCATGAGTCCATGTAGGCCAAGTGTGGTAACCATGCACTGATACCAATTTGTAACACACCCACAACGTGGCATAATTTTTTTTGGTTTTCTTAAAGGACAAATTATCCATCCATGGTTTCTAATTTAGAAAGTCAGGGAACCAATCTGACCTCCCAGTCAAGGATCTCTGATTATGGAGCCAAATGAATCTCTGAGACCTTGATGATATCGTTCCGCAATTAAACACATACTCTTTCAACTTCTCGGTGCAGCTCTAATGGTACTCTTGACCTTCCCCTTTTTCTCTTGTGAAATCTTCGAGTTTGGGCGCTAGCCCCTTTTTTGATAAGCCCTTCCTTGTCATGACCTTGGGCAGTGACCTCACGTAATCCATGTGATTGCAGGTGCAACCAAGGGTGGTTTGAAACCAACTATTTTTCACCTTGCAATTCACCTTGAGCCTCCATGTGTCCTTTCTCCAAAACCGTGGTTTGGATTGTGGCCCACCCTCAACTTTTTAAATTTCGCGCACCTTCGGTCCCCGCAATGCGATGGGATTGTCGATCTAACGACCTTGAAGGTGCTTATGAATTGATGGCTCATATCTATCCTTTCTGAATCTATGGATCAAATCTAACCTTTCTAAATCAATGACTGTGATTTATTTCGTGATTTGGGTTTCGGGGGTTTCAACTCTCAACTTTCGCTTCCTTCGTCAGTAGCTATCTTCCGGAGTGGAAGAATTGCTGACACCTTTCCTCAACAAATGGATGGTTCTAATGAACTCTGGCTCTCTGACCTTCGGGATTTCTTGATCCTTCATTCACCCTTTTCTCTCGGAGTGATCCATACCCGGATTTGTATATCGGACGCCACGCGTCTACTCCGATCAACAATCTACATCCGCTCTCCACAAACACAAATATTTGGAGTGAATCCTTCCAGAGTTTGGGATCTTCTGACACCTATCCTCTCCAAATAGACGACCCTGGTCCTCTTTTGGATTTTGACACTTTTCAACCAAGAACAGATCAATGGTCCTTCGACCTCCTCCTCGATCAATGATCGAAATCTCCTTCCGGACTTCGACGCTTTCACCCTCTTATTTCCTCTCGGAGTGCTCCATACTTGGATTTCTAGATCTGGCACCACACATCCACTTTCAAATCAATGATTATCATCTGCTTCAGGACTTTGGCCTTCAGTGATTTCAAATCTCAATTTCCCCACGCTCTGCTTATCCCAGAGCGTTACAAGCAAAGCGTTTTATCTAGAGTTCTTGATCTGATGACATGTGTCCTCTCGTAGATCGACGGCTCCCAGCTTCTTCAGCTATTCGGGGTTCGGTGATTTCAAACTTTACTCCTGGATTAATTTCACCCGAAGTTTATGATCTTTTGCCACATACCCTATGGATTTGACGGTCCAGATTCTCTTCAGATCTTTGGCTCTTCGGGCTTTGGGAGGTTCCGATTCCTATGAACTCGTTTCTCCTAGAGTGCTTTCACCTGAACTTCATGAATTTCCACCACGTATCCCTCTGCAATGAAAATTTGTGATCTTCTTCGGCCTTCGGGGCTTCGGGAGTTTGTCACACTCCTCACTGAGAAACCTCCAAAGTATTTTTCCCCGAAGTCTTCGATCTATCAACACGTATCTCTTGCCAGCCGGCGGAAAGGATCTACTTTGGGTCTTTTCCCAAAGTCCACAGACTTACGCCACCTATCCTCTGGATCCAACGGTTGATGCTTACTTCATATGATTTGATGGTTGACGTTTTCTTTGGGTCTTTAACCTGAGTCTATAGGTTTACGCCACCTATCCTCTGGATCTGACACTTGAGATTTACTTCGTTCTCCTTGATGATGGATAGTCCCAAACTACTTTAGGACTTCGAGACTTTGGTAAGTCCACTCTCCTACATGTGAAAAGAACTAAGGCTCGAGCACCTTGCTCTGATAAAACGACTATTGGTCCTCTACGATGTGATCCAATGACCATTGTCACTCCTCCTCCTTAACTTTTGATCTCTTCCGACTTAGAATATTTTCTAAGTGTTCAAAGGCCTTGACCTTTGATCCTCCTACAGGTCTATCTCTTGGACTTCATCTGCACACCTGAAAGTGATATCTCCTCTGAGCTTTATTCCCCTTGAAGATTTCTCCTTCCCATGCACTCCTTGCATTTCAGGGATGTCATCAAACTCAGATTTAAGGTCAACGATGATCGACGGTTCACAGAAATTGTGGGGTTCAACCTCTACCATCAGGGCAGTTCTCTCTCGACTCTAGTCTAATCCTAGTTGTTGATATTCCATTCCCAAAGAGATCAATGACATAGGTTGATCGCGGCCATGAACTAACTTGTCCGCTATCAGGTTCTTATGTCATGGGTAGTTATGGTAACTTGACTGTCGTGGGCATCCTCATATCTAAGGCTTAGGGTTAACTTCGTGACTTCAGAAATTCAAGGATTTTACCTCCCTTACGATGAAATTTCTCATTTCTCCAAACTCGGGAAGTCAAAATGACTCCAGGGTTAACTCCCACACTCTTTCCCGTACCCAATGGTCACAACAGTCTGTGGATTCTTCCGAACATATTTCGTCCATTTGTTTTCCAAACAAGGGACCCCCTTCTTTTTCGATACTTCAACCTCACTATTCTTCCTGATCTTTGTTATCTCTAAAAGGATTAATATCTTTGCACTCTTTCTCTTGAACTTAACGCTTGGAAGAATCCTTTTGTGTACCCCTTACGCTCATTCCTCAACTCTATAACTTAAGTGGTTCTTGGTCTTTGCCTGCCTCATAGAGAGCTTGTGCATACATGCACTATCTCTCCTAAGATTTAAAAAACTCCCTCCTCCAAGGGACTTCAAACAACTAGGAGTGTTGACATCTGTACATGAAACTATGCCCAAGATCGACTAACTCACAGTTCGTGGATCTAGTTTAAGCCACCACAAGGCACAAGCATTTATGAATACAAAACATGTCCAATTCATATAATTTCTTACTTTCCTAATTACACCATCAAGTAGACACAAAAAGGGATATAGTATAATCATTAAGAAAACATGTCCATCCCTGGGTCATTCACAATATATCTAATTTTATTACACAGTTGCAACTCAATTTCACAGGGTATGAGAATACTTATCTATTACAAGTTGCATCCAACTAACTAACTGTGGGTGTGTGCCTTTCCACCCAACCATAGGCTCATAGGCATTCATTCTTATCACTCTAGATACCCCCGTGCCAAGCCATGATATCACTAGGGAATTTACGCCATCTCTCAGAGAAAACTCTCTTTGTCACAACAACCCTGCGAGGTTTATCAGATGCTTTCCTAGCATCAAGCTCATGTTTGGTCCTTTAGGTCATGTTCTCCGCACTTCCTTTTGGTTCTCGCATCCCATTTTCAATATTGTGCTCTTTTCTGGGTGTCTCTCCTCTTGTTGTGTGTCAGTATGTATCTTACCTTTCCTCCTTTGGAAGGTTTCTGACCTGTCATGTTCCTTCTGTCAGAAGGAATCTCAGGTCTACAGGTCTCTGTGGTACTTCAGGATGACATTCTATAGCTAGACCATGCTTCCATTCATGGGGGTGGTTGATGATTCAACCACTAGTCCTTTATTCATTAACTGATTTCCTTCCTTTAGAGATATCATGGCTCGTACTTCAAGGCTTCACCCCCCATTAGTCAGTTATGGGAAATTTAACAATAATACAATTACATCGTCCACATGCATTATCATGGTAATCCTATTTTGTGATTAGTTACAAGCTGGGGGAAACAAGGATGTTACATGTTCATGTTGGGATTCTCCCATATTGCATGGGCCCTCAACCAAGTAACTAGGGGTAGTGGCAAGGAAAAATTTTTGTGGGGCCAGTCCCAACAACAAGCGTTCAATGATTTGAATCAATTCTTGTGCTCAACCTCAATACTTTCACTACCAGACCTATAGCAGCCCTTTGAGATCGAGACAAATGATTTTGAATATGTTGTGGGCTTCGTTCTCACTCAGCAAGACCACCCCGTGGCCTATCATAGTGAGACACTATCAAAAGTTGTCCAAAATTATCCTACTTACGACAAAGAAATGTACTCCATTGTGCAAGCCTGCCACCAGTGGAGACATTACATTCTTGGGAAAGAGACAGTCATCCACACTGATCATAATCCACTGTAGTTCATGCAGACACAAGGAAAATTGCAGAATGACCACCATCAGAAGTGGTCCATGTACTTGCAACAATTCCACCTCAACATCAAGAATAAAATGAGAAGAACCAACTGCGTCGTTGATTGCCTCAGCAGAATGTCAGTCGCGACACTCACCACAGTGTTAGAATCTTGTGGCCATGAGGCCTCTAGATGGCCCCAACTCTATGAGACAAACCTAGAATTCACCACCACCTACCAAATGTTGGGCACAAACACAGTTGTCGCTAATTTCCATCTTCAGGATGGGTTGTTGTGTCATTTGGGCCATATCTTCATTCCATCAAGAGAGCGAGCGAAGATGATATGGGAATCCCACTACAGTCGGGAGGCATGACACTTCGACATCGATAAGACAGTGGCAATGTTGCAAAAACATTTCTACTAGCTGAAACTTTGATAGGAGGTCAACAAGTATATCAGGTCCTGCACTGCCTACGCGAATGCCAAACCGACCACTAAGAAATAGGGCATGTACACCCCTCTGCCTACTCCTAAAAGTCCATGGGAATCCATCTCAATGGACTACATGTCAGGCCTCCCATCCACCAAGCGGGGAAATGACAATGTTTTTTTGGTTGTGGATCGCTTTTCTAAGATGGCGATTATGGACACCTGCAAGAAGAACATCACAATAGAGGCCACTTCCAAGCTCTTGCTTGAACGATTATGGGTACATTTTTGAATCCCACAAACCCTTGTCTCAGATAGGGACATTCAATTTCTCAACACATTCTGTTCAAGCCTCTAGTCACTGTTGGACACCAAGATCACCAAATCCAAGGTCTTCTACCCCAGAAAGATGGCGAAACCGAGGTCATAAATCGAATGATCGTGCATATCCTGTGCATGTTTAATTCCAAGCACCCTCTCACATGGGATGATATTCTCCCTTATTTTCAACATATCTACAACTGATCCATGCATAGCTCAACTGGCCACAACCCCTTTCAGGTGGGGCTGGATTCCAACCATTGGGTCCCATATATGTTGCACTACCCCTTGCGTTCATCTCAGGCAACTTGTCTCCTACTCCAACTGAAGTTGAAAAATCCACCCGATTCATTGAGCTGATCCAACACATTCGCCAACAAATTCAAGATATCCTACAGAAGTCTAATGACAATTACAAGAAATTCCTTCATCAACATCGGGTGCCACATAACTTTCAGGTGGGCGACAAATTTTGGTTGCACTTGCATAAAGAGAGCCTTATAGGAACCCATCAGAATCTCTTCCCACTTCATTATGGGCCGTACACCATCACCAAGGTTGTGGGGGATAATTCTTTCGAGCTCAACATTCCTCCTATCCTTGGCTTTCACCCAATGTTCAACGTGGATATCCTTCGACCATATTTCCCACCATTATTGGACACCTCAGAGATATGAGAACAAATGACACCAACAGAGCTCAAAACTGAATGCCTACAATAGAAATCCAATGATCATATTGTGAAAAACATATCAAGGGCACTCGCCAGCAAAGGATCCAACTTTATCGAGTTGTCAAAGCAGGGCAACTCCTACACCATGGCAAGTGGCTCAGTCAGGGCCAAATTCAATAGAAATTACCTCATCTGATGGGGGAACTCAATCCAATGGAGACCATTTGTTCCTAAGGGGGACGATTGATCCAGATGGATTTTGGTGGCCTCCCACCTATTCCAACTAGCTCATTTTGGCAGTTTTCTAGTTTGGCATTTTTTTCCCTAGTTTTCGGGTCCCTGACTTGTGGGGCCGTTTTGAGACCCTAAACAATGTTTTTTTATGGATCGCCACAATCAAAATGACCTTTGATAGATAGAAAACAAATGTCTATTCCTCGTATATACATTTACAATGGGATATCGTGCGCCTAAAATGAAGATAGTATGCAAAAGTTACGACCCTGGGAAGTTGATGTACGAACTTACCCAAACGGGGTCCACATGACTTTTGGCGCTTCATCTCCCAGGATTAGGTTTTTTGGATGTCTAGGGTTTTTGAAATTCCTTTTTATTGTAAAAATGCCTTCAGAGCCTCATTGTAATCATCTTCTAGAAAATGAGCACAATCGTCACATCTCTTCTTAGAGATAAGCCTCCGCCATTCTAGCAAGTTTGTTTCCGCTGCATTTTACAGTTTCAACTTATTGCCTTATTGAATAGAAACCAATTTTACTGTATATCTTTTATTCTATGTTAAGAATCTTTTGATAATAATCTTTATTCATTTCATTCTGCAAATATATTCTGGATCAATGATTTCATTGGATGGGCTCTTCATGCCTATGAAGAGATATCCAAATTTCTTTGTCTTCCCTATAATCCTTTTGGTAAATTCATAAAGTAGAATATAGATGCCATCTCTTGACATGAATGAATTCAATAGTCATATTAAATCCTTGAAACCAAAGTACCAGAAAATTCCCATTGTACAACCAAGAAAGAAAAACCATCAGGCCACCTAACATTAGTGGATTGTTAAGGACATGATTCCTAATATCATGCTGAACATTCAAAGAAGCCAAACCTCCAAATGAAGATGTCCAGAACACTAAGATAAAAAAATTCCCTATAACTAACTCCCAAAAGACCAAACAAATAGATACTAAAACCAACCCAAGGATGGAATAACCTTGCAAATTCAAACACATAGAAAAAATACAAAAGCCAATGCTTTGGGGATCCAACAAAATAATGCTTTCACATTCTTTTCAAAGCAGTGCTTTGAAAGATATTCCTTCTGAAAATACCTCTTGAACATCTTCCAAGTGATCCTGCTCTCGTTGATTTGTTCCAATTACTTTAATTGATCCCACCACATGGAATATTTCCCATGCAAATGGTAAGTGTCAATTATGGCTTCTAGATTAGAGGAATAGTTGTGCAACTGAAAATATTTCCTAATTCCAAGAAACTAGGCTTGAAAATCATATTCCATTTTTCTTTCACCATCAAAGGATGGTGTCTTAAGCTTCTTGATCTCCCCTTGTAAACCATCACACTCATTTAATGTTTGACATGAGACACTTATGGACTGTTCCTTGAATCCTCATATGCATAATACTTCCTAGTTGAGTAAGGAGGTGAGTGATTTCTATGATTTCCATTGACCCTTCTTGAATGAATGTATCTTAAGTAGTTATTTCTTCTTTCATGCTTCCTGCTTCTCCCCTCTAACTTGAACCCGATCCATTCCTTTCTTGTCTCCACAATCGATTTAGGCTTTGCTTTATTTGGGAATTTATTTGATTTTATTCCTTCTTCATCTTCTCATTATATTATCTATAGCTAGGTACTTGTATTTTCAATATTCTCACTGTCTTTATTAAGGTTTATGGTTCCACTTTGCTCTTGTGACCATTAGATTATGTCTCTACATTTCCAACAATGATATTCTGACATTTGGATTCTCTTTCATCATCGAAGGCTCACTCTCCTCCATCCATTTCCCAAATATACATTCTTAGACTGAAATGATGTGTTTATACACTTAATTCTATAGGAAATTGTGCATGCAACATAATTTCTGTTAAACAAAAAGAATAACATGTATACACATTTTTGGAAAAAAGACTGTAAAAATTTATATAATTATTTTTTGTTTCCTTAAGGTCATCGGTCATCTTCTTCCTAGCTGACTGTGATCCCTACTACATAGAAATTTTTTCTAGGTGTATAACTATATTCCTTTCTTCGAGATATTTCCATTGACTATTCATTTTCCCAATCACGAGCTTGGAGAAAAAAATTATGACCTTCTTAAATTTCTATAATTTTCCTTTTAGCAGAGGTCTCTCAAGCTCATGTGGCATCCATGTGAACCCTTCCACATGTGTTAGATGATGTGGCGCTGATGTGGAAGATGACATGGCTATTTTCCCACCAGGGCATCAGGATATCAACAATGAAATGAGACTTGGAAACTTTCGGGGGTCTGAGGTTTGATATAGGCTCACTGGATATTGGCTCCCCACACTCAAAACCACTTAAGAGTTTTCCTATATCTGATGCCTAGGATACCATCCCTTTTATGTATCGACCCACTAGGGAATCAAGAACTTGGGATATCAAGTATTGACTCTTGGACTATGATTTCTATTAAACCAAAACCCGCAGGTGTTAGTCTCATCCACAATCACTAAAGTTGGGACACAAGAAGGGGTTAACCCATGTCAAGAAACTCAGGGGAAGTGTTGAACCCAATGTCCAACAATCTCCCCCCTAGTGTGTGCTGAGCAAGTTTCAAACTCGATACTTGTTTCTATGATACCATTTGTTGGACTATGATTGTCATTAGACCAAAACCCATAGGCGTTAGTCTTCACCAAAATCACCGAAGTTAGGATCCACGAGAGGAGTTTAAACCATGTCACAAAAATAATGGTAAGAACTGAACCCAATGTACAACATCGAATCCCCAGGTATGTCAACTAAGGATAGGGGTATGAGGTCTAATATAGGCTCACCGACCGACTAGGGAACCAACCCGATGTCTTGGATCTAACTTACACTTGCGACACATGGAACCTTTCCCTCATGACACATAGGATAACCACAACACTACACATGTCACCAATGTGGTACTGACATGGTTTTGACGATGTAGATGAAGTGGGACCAAACACATATCATTGTCTTCTTCCTACTGACGTTTCCTATCTAACATGACATCCACGTGGGAACTTACATGTGGGTTATATGTGGCAAATGATGTGGCCACCATCCCACCAAGGGCACCATCCCTAAAACATATTAGAATGTCAACATTGATATGGGATCATAAAAATTTTGGGGTCGGGGGTTGGATATGGGCCCATCTTCCCACTGGGGAAGAAGGTGCACCATCCCACCATGATATCGAGTATCGAATTCCCACACATGACCCCACTTATATTCTTTTGATATCAGGTATTTAAGGCACCAACCCACCAATCAAAAGTTCACAACACACATAGGATTCACGACATTCTATGACTCTTTTGTGCTTCATGCACAAATGACTAAGGATTTCATTTTTCTTATAAAATGTTTAAAAGAGTTTTCCCCATGCACGTGGGATATAAAAAAATAGTTCCCATCATAGATATATGGTGGGGATCCATGTGTGGAATATATCCATGACTCATGTGCACTATATATTTGGAAGGAAGATCCATCAGTTTTGTTTCCAAATCATGAATGCGACAATCTCGTCAGGGTGTCAAGGCCATGGAGGACCTATTAAACATGTTTCGATGGAGATATTGACACTGCTAAACCACAGTATTCTCGCCCCAACATTTTCCATAGAAATTTAAGTAATTAAAAGGAATACTTCCAAAATTTCTATAGCAATCCTCTTCAGAGGCCCAATGATGTAAACCAACAAATATGATACCAATATGTTACATCCCCACCCTCCAAGGTCAGGCCATGCTACCTCAAGAACCTCATCTTGAACTAATTTTTAATAATTGATACCAACAACTAAAAAAGAAAGCATGAACTAACACATGCATTCATTAATATTCATGTTAAACTATGAAAGAAAGAACAACATTCCATGCACAAAAATAACCAACAAGTAGGAACATTAGTAATTCATATCTCATAGATAATAAACAATACACGATGAGAATAATTATATATAAGTAGAGAAACAACATGACACATAGAACTTATCTTTAACAAAACCAATCACCAATTGGATGCATACCAAGGACATTCTATCCAACCTTAGACATTGTTGTTTCAGGTATCAATGGAAGGTCACCCTAAATATAGGTATATGAATTCACAAGGATGGGTGATCTAGGTGGATATTGGTGGCCACCCACCTATTCCAACTAGCTCCTCTTGACAATCTTTAGTTCAACACGTCTTTCTGCACATCTTTGTAATTGCGGGTTTCACACTTCAGGGGTTGTCTGAATCCCTACACATATTCCAGGTGGATATTGGTGGCCACCCACCTAATCCAACTGGTTTAGTTTGGAATTTTTCATGTCAGTACATCTTTCTGTACTTCCAGGGCCGTTTTGGGGCCCTAAACAGTTTTTTTTGGCTTGCCACAATGAAACTATAGACAAAGTTAGAGTTTGATGGGATAATATGTATTTCTCAAAAATATCTTTCCAATGGGATATCACACACCTAATACAAAGGTCGTATGCAAATGTTATGAACACAAGAAGTTGAGGTACCAACTTACCCATCAGGGCCCACATAAACTTTGGTGTTTCACCTCCTAGGGTTAGCTTTTGGGGATGTCTAGGGTTTTGGCATTCATGAATAATGTTAAAAGGTCATCTGGAGCCTCATTGTAATCATTCTTCTCAGAAAGATGCACGTAGAAACCACATCTCTTCTTAGAGATAACTACCACCATTCGAGCAAGTTGTTTTAGTTCTACATTTTTACAATTTCATCCTATTTCATTTATTCAATATAATTTTTTGTTCACTGGATATGTGTTGTTATCTTTGTGTTATTGTATTCAGTTTGTTATTCATATCATTCTTCTTATAAATACAAATCAATGGTATCAGAGTGGTATGTTATTCATTTATTTTTCTTCGTGCATGTCCTCGACAAGATCTATGTACAAGAAGTTCAGACTTGAATGAATCAAGCCTTTGCAAGATCGACTACATCGACCCCAAAAACAACCCATGGGGTACAAAAATAAAGATGATGGAGTAGGAGATACTTTTAAAATGTTGCTCGAGGAAGCCCTTGCATGAAAAAGGTACGAAATGATGGACAAATTTGCATAAATCCTTCGACGACTGCCCACAGGAGAATCATTTTCATCAAGTGGCCATGCAACCCCCTTCAAGGTATAGGTAAATTTTGATATTCCATTATTTGAAGGACTGATAGATGCGGATGATGTAGATAAATGGTTGAATCTGCTCGAAGTGTATTTTTCGGTCCACAATTTTTCCGATAGGGAAAAAATTACTTTTTCACTCCTCAAGGTCGCCCCCCATGTTAAGGACTAGTGGGACACTTACTCTGAGCAAAGGGCCATAGAGGACTTCTATTTTTAGTTCATAATGACTTAAAAGCGTTGTTAACTCTTGTTAGCTCAATGTCACTTTCCGAATATAACACCTATGACTGGGGTGACCTCTAGTAAAGCGTTGTTAACTCTTGTTAGCTCAATGTCACTTTCTGA
>ML782766.1:614510-654740 GCA_009831015.1 Picea engelmannii | reverse complement strand
CACTTTCCGAATATAACATCTGTGACTGGGGTGACCTCTAGTAAAGCACTGTTAACTCTTGTTAGCTCAATGTCACTTTCCGAATATAACACCTGTGACTGGAGTGACCTCTAGTAACCCTGTTTACCCCTCTTTGGCCCTAGATATAGTCTAACGGGGTGGTTTAGACCATTAAGCCTCCTCTTCTGGAGCTCCTATTTGGAAAGGGACATTACATATTTCTCCCCTTAAAGTTTGTGATGTTCTTTTAGGACAACAATGTTTGTGGAAGTGACATGTTGTGTATGAGTCTAGACTCTGTAGTGTTATTATTACTTTGGGTAGACAATTGTATAGGATACCAGAGGTGGCACCACCTACCACTATTTGTTTAATCTCTTCTAAGCAATGTAATAAGGTAATTTCACATACTAGGAGGTTTGTCTTCTTTGTGATTCGTACTCACAGGAAGGAAAAGGTCATTGCCACATCCGTGGCCTCTACATAGAGTCTCTCTTTGCAGTAGAAGCAATTGGACAATATCATGGAAGAGTACAGATACATATTCTCCTCACCCACTGGGGTACCGATGCACTGCCAAGTCAAGCATCCAATTGATCTAACCCCCGATGCACCTCTTCCTAAAGGACCAATCTATCGTTTCTAATTGATGGAAAATTATGAAATCAAGTGTCAGATCGAAGAGATTATTGAAAAGGGGCACATCATACCCAACTCCTCCCCTTATGGAAGCTTGATTGTACTGGTGTAGAAGAAATATGGGACCTAGCGGCTCTGCAGTTATTACAGAGCATTAAACAAAATCACATTCAGGAACTGGTACCCAATGCCTAGAATTGATGACCTTCTTTACCAACTAAAGGGGGAAAATTTCTTCAGCAAGAATGATCTAAAGTTTGGCTACCACTAGGTTCCCATCGAACCAACTAATGTATGGAAGACAACTTTCAAATCTAAAGAAGGTGTCTTCGAATGGCTGGTCATGCCCTTTGGCTTAACAAATGCACCAACCACTTTTATGAGGTTGATGGATGATGTATTAAGACCCTTCACCAACTCTTTTGTGGTGTTATATTTGGATGAAATCCTCATCTTCAACATAACTTCGGAGGATCACATGCAACATATTCAATAGGTTTTGAGCACTCTGCGGTAGAACAAGCTATATGCCAACTTGGAAAAATGATCCTTTGGCATGACTAGGGTCTAATACTTGGGCTACATTGTTCATGAGCATGGGGTACATGTTGATCCAACTAATATCCAATTCCTCTATGACTGGCCAGGCTCGATCAAAATAACCGAGCTTTGGAGCTTCCTGGGAGTGGCCAACTTCTACTGACGATTCATGTTGGGATTCTCCCATATTGCATGGGCCCTCAACCAAGTGACCAAGGGTGATGGAAGGGAAAAATTCACGTGGGGGAAGGAACAACAATGAAAATTTGATGATCTGAAGCATCGCTTGTTGTCAGCTCCAATACTCTCCTTACTTGATCTGTAACAATCATTCGAGATGGAGACTAATGCATTCGTGTAATGTTCCTGACTTGGCTATTCTAACAAATGTTGCTAATGTGTGTGTAGGATAAATGGTTTACAACATATAAATGATCATACAAATAATAAACATGACAAAGGACTGCAAAGTTTGTATTATGATATCTCCATGGATTACAAAATGGCCAAATGCAGCTGAATAAACTGACAATACTCGACTAGATAAACAGACAAAGGATCTTATATGAAATACAAATAAGCAACTAAAAGATAATACCCAGAATATGGGAGCACTGCAAAATCATTGGATGTAGTGGGACTATGGAAGCTCCGACGGTAACTGTTGGAAGTCTGGAAACTTCTCCCTGAGAGCTATACTTCTCGGAATGGCCTAGAAACTATCCCAAATGATGCACCCTTCTCTAGTCCTCAGTACTGGTATTTTTCGGACCCCTATGCTGATGAATCTGGACCCTGAATGGATACCCCTGGGGGAATGTGCCCCTCTTCTTCTAGAAAAATTCATCCTGGTGATTCCACCATCAAAATCAGATGAGATATGTCTCAAAATGACTGCCTTGGTCTACTGGGAAATGGGTCAGAAGGGTTTCCCTAAATCTAGTCTGATGCTCGCTCTGGAACCCCAAATGTGCCCACCAAAAGTGTCGCACATCCAAGTCTGGAAAATGCGTCCTAGTTGATTTCTCCATTGGAATCTGATGAGGAATAAGTCAAAATATGTTCCTTTCCCTCCTCTCAAATGGGTTAGAGGGAAATCTTAGAATTCTCCCTGGATGGGATAAGTTGACTAAAAACCCTTTCAGAAGCTGCACCCTCACTCTCGATGAATGCGCCCTTGTTGCTGAAAAATATATAACTATTGTTGAAGAATGATGGAAGACCTGGATGATCTTCCCAGTGACTAGGGTGTGTCTCTCAACACTAAAATCATCCAACTGGTGTCTTCCTCCTGGAATCCACTGAACTATCTCTCCTGAGATGCGCCTCTCTCCTCAATGACAAGTCATAATCTGCATAATGATGAACTAGGTCATTGACTCTTCTCTTATATATTTCCAAAACCCCAATTCATTGTTGAAACCCTAATTCATTGTTGACCTTTTCCATCCAAGTGACTTTTAATTTATTTTATTATTCCTTGATTAAATCACTTAATTAATTAATTAATTAATTAATCATTTTACCTCTAAAAAGTGATTTATCCATCCTTATGGCTTCTCTGACCACTGAAAGTCACTTCTCATCATCTTATCCTGTAGTGATATTCTTCTCGATTCCGATGAGCTATTAAACTAAGAGGTTTCTCCAAGTAATATGCCCATTATGACCTTCTTAATGAAATTAATTAAGATATGACCCATAATAACTCAAAATTATGGAAATCATTGGAATGCAACGAAACCAAAACTAAGTTGTGTGAAATGGATCTTGATGATGAACGATGCAAGTTGGGCCCAAAAAAACCCCTCAATATCTCCCAAACTCTCTGTCACCCCTATCTGGCTACTCTGGTAGGCATGACACTCTGTAAAGTTATAATGTCCCAAAATGGGGACATTACAGTCATCCCTGCTGGAATATTGCTTGTCCTCAAGCAATAACTGAACCCAACTACATATGATACTGGGGTCCCATATCCACCTATGTGACACAAGGTAGAATCTACTCAAGATGTGGCCTCCCCAAGTGCTCACCATGCATGACACCCACATGCTCTTGATGAGTAGAATGATCAATGGCCAAATAATATTAGTCAACTCCCCAAGAAACCACTCTACTCGAAACTCAACTCCATCAAATATTGAACTACCAAGCACTCCAATCTCTGGATCCCATATCAATATGTGAACTACAATTCCCTATGGATTATAATTCTGTAACATATCAACACCATGAGTCTCCTGCAAATAACACATGACCTCAACCTGAAATGGGTCTATCCTACCAAACCATACCAAACTCAACAGGGCCCCCACCGAATGAACATGTTGTTGCCATAGTGAGGTGCTACAAGACCTGAATGAATCACCAGCGAGTGACATGCTCTCCCCAATACTGAAACTCAATGGAAAATCAAAGTGGCTCCTCCTTGCAAATGTCCACTCGTTTCCATCAGTCAATGAAATTCCCAACCCTGTAATCCCAGGGTCCCATGCTAGTTTCTAACAGGGACCATCACGCTGATGCTACTCTACTATGATCATGACTGTGTGCTCAAAGTATCCATACTAGATCCTCCACTCTTGGATCCTCATAAGATGAAAAAAACTATTGACCCAATGGAAACCCAGATCCCATGTCAAATTTGGATGTTCATCACTTCCAATCCCCATTAACTGCTGATGTGTTCTACTGGTAACTGTCAAAAGCACTCCACCATCATCCCAATGAGACTCCAAGTATATAGCAACCTCTGAGATATTCGTTGTCCCATGGCCTAGGATACTCTCAATCACGTCGAGGGCCTCAACTGTCTGCCCCTAATGATCCATCCCTATCTTGATGTATGCAATCAAGACATTCCTGTCAGGTGGTATCCACCTACCAACTCTCTATGTCCCCTGCCATTGTCTAGCTCCCCCTATGCTGTTGTCAATGATGAAAATATCGAGAAAGTATATCATAACTATCTGCAACCAACTGTAGGACTGGAAAGTATCACATTCTTTAGTCAAATCCAAGGACTTAACCAAAATATCTTCCATCGACACCCATGGTAAATAATCTCCTGTACTCATCACTGAACACCAACCATCGGGTGCAACAATAGGTATCTCCACCAACTGCGAGTCAATCATTCTTCTTCCATCATCAATCATGAAACTGTTGTTGCGGTGAAGGTGATCTCCTAGATCTGTATACTACTGCAAGGGAGTGGAATCTCCATGATCTACTCAGTACATCTCCTCCTTGCAATCCATTGTGTCCCCCTGAATCCCACTATACAACTCTGTATGTCTCTATGAACTACCACTCATCACTGTGTGCCCTTGCATACTCATGTGATCTCCTGTATACACCTGCAACATCCTGGATGCTGGGTGTACTATGGGGTCATCCTCTACATGAAGGTCAAGAAATCCTAGAACACAAATGGAAGTGTCCTCATAATTTCCCCTGGCTCTGGAATCCCCATGTGTACATGTGTGCTCAACTATCTCAACACCCTCGTGAAGGCTGGTCCCTGTGACCTATGGACATCCTCATGTATCTCTAGATCATATCTCTCCATACTCATCAGAGATCCTAGGTACTCCTCGTGCTCCTCCCTCAACTGGTGCTCCACTGCTAAACCACCAACATCCTCTCGCAATGTGGCTGAGGGATATATATGACTCTCTGATGAAACAGATGTAGTGGATCTCTTTCTAATTTCCTCAAAGATATCCTCTGATCTAGACTCTAATTCTTGAAGGGTTGTCTGTGTGACTTCCAATAATATTCATGTGCTCACCAACTCATGAGTGAGTCGTTCCACCTCAACCTCCTTCTCCCTCAGTTCCTTGTGATACATCTTGCCAACCTTCAATAGGTAATCCCTATCCCTCAACAATTGTTGGTATTCGGCCCTTATCACAATCACTCTCTCCCTGAGTGTATGGAAGTCATCAATGAAAAGTTCCCCATATGAACTATCCTGTGCCATTGAGGCCCTCCAACAATAACCTGCCACCAATGCATGTGTATCATCAATGCATCTAGTGGCTACCATGATCATGTCCTCATTGACTCTCAACTGTATTGCCAAGTGTCATGACTCCTGCTCACAATCTCGTTGAGGTGCTACCTCATGCCTCTCATTGCTAGTGCCAACAATAGAATCCCCAACAACACACTCCTCAGAATATAAGGCACTGAACTGCTCACTGTCCCTTGTTCTACTAAGTCTTCCTGTATGTCACTGCACACCATCACCAACTGCCTCCCTTATCTGAATCACACCATATCCTGTATGGGCAGTTGTATCCTCCTGTGCACTCACCCTACTAATATCATCTGCGCCTGGATCCCATACATATGTGTCCATACATGTGCTATGGTCATTCTAACCAATAAGGAGTGCATCCTCATCACTGTAGATCGATCCTGGGAGTAAGTGTCCCAACAAGCTATCTGCCCCAACAAGCTGTTGGTATCCACAACCTGGTCCATCAATGGAATCTCCAAGAGTGGTGATTCACTCTCCTCATACTGATAGGTATGTGTAAGGTCAACTATCTCCAAGCCATACCTCTCCTCCTGGGTCTGCAGATCCATATGTTCCTTGTGTACAATCCCCACACAAGGCTCCTCTACCATATCAAGAATGCTACTGATATCCTCATGTGTCGTGGCTAGCATAGGTGACTGAGAATATGAAAAATGTGTCTCACTCATCATAGGAATCTCATCATTCTCCATACATGACTTCCTGGAAGCCATGTCTACACCCACCGGTAGGTCATCCAACCTCCTAATCTCATCATGTCTAAGTGCCAACACATATGAATCCTCACAAGTGTCACCACTATGTTGAAGTGTTGAATCCTCAACATTACCTGATGGGGAAGATGAAGTATATGCGCTATCATCCTGTCCATACAAATGTCCCTCAGACGTGCAAGCGTCACTAGCCTTATTGGACTGCTCCAAATAGGCATCTATGGTTGCATTCACATGCATCTTCTCATCCTCACTGTCATAGTTCACCTCAACGATGTGAACCTTCCCTTTACCCTTACATCTGTGATTTGGCTTCCAAGGCACTTTGCAACTGTAGCAACTCTCCCTCATCTAATGGGTGTAGGCTACATCTGTGCTCCTGTCAATCCACTCACTGGTAATGATGTATCTAGATCCTTATCTAATTTTCCCCTTAGTATGGCAGGAAAACTAGCTCTGATACCACTGTAATGTTCTTGACTTGGCTATTCTAGGAAATGTTTCTAATGTGTGTGTAGGATCAATGGTTTACAACATATAAATGATCATACAAATAATAAACATGACAAAGGACTACAAATTTTGTATTATGAGATTTCCATGGATTACAAAATGGTCGAATGCGGCTGAATAAGCTAACAATACTTGACTAGATCAATAGACAAAGGATCTTATATGGAATACAAATAAGAAACTAAAAGATAATACCCAGAATATGGGATCACTGCGGAATCAATGGATGTGCTGGGACTATTGCACCTCTGACGGTAACTGCTGGAAGTCTGGAAAGTTCACCCTAGGAGATATAATTCTCATAATGGCCTGGAAACTGTCCCAAATGATGCACCATTCTCTAGTCCTCAGTACTGTTATCTGTCGGACCCCTTTGTTGATGAATCTGGACCCCATATGGATACCCCTGGGGGAATGCACCCCTCTTCTTCTGGAAAAATGCGTCCTAGTGATTCCACCGTCAAAATCAGATAAGATATGTCTCAAAACGACTACCTTGGTCTACTGGGAAATGGATCGGAAGGGTTTCCCTGAATCTGGTCTGATGCTCGCTCTGGAACCCCAAATGTGCCCTCCAAAAGTGCCACACATACAAGTCTGGAAAATGTGTCCCAGTTGATTCCTCCATTGGAATCTGATGAGGAATCAGGAAAAATATGCGCCTTTCCCTCCTCTCAAATGGGTCGGAGGGAAATCTTGGAATTCTCCCTGGATGGGATAAGTCGACTAAAAACCCTCTCAGAAGTTGCACCCTCACTCTGGATGAATGTGCCCTTATTGTTGAAAACTGTATAACTGCTGCTGAATAATGATGGAAGACCTAAATGATATTCCTAGTGACTAGGGTGTGTCTCTCAACACCAAAATCAGCCAACTAGTGTTTTCCTCCTGGAATCCACTGAACTATCTCTCATGAGATGTGCCTCTCTCCTCAATGACAAGTCATAATCTGCATAATGATGAATTAGGCCATTGACTCTTCTCTTATAGATTTCCAAAACCCTAATTCATTGCTGCAACCCTAATTTTTTGTTGACCTTTTCCCTCCAAGTGACTTTTACTTTATTTTATTATTCCTTGATTAAATCACTTAATTAATTAATCCTTTGACCTCTAAAAAGTTATTTATCCATCCTTATGGCTTCTCTGGCCACTGAAAGTCACTTCTCATCATCTTACCCCGTAGTTCTCTTCTTCTCGATTCCAATGAGCTATTACACTAAGAGGTTTCTCCAAGTAATATGCCCATTATGACCTTCTTAATGAAATTAATTAAGATATGACCCATAATAACTCAAAATTACGGAAATCGTCGGAATGCAACGAAACCAAAACCAAGCTGTGAGGAATGGATCCTGATGATGAATGATGCAAGTCGGGCCCAAAAAAACCCCTCAATATCTCTCGAACTCTCTGTCACCCTTATCTGGCTACTCTGGTAGGCATGACACTCTGTAAAGTTACAATGTCACAAAATGGGGACATTACAATCCGACTATGTTGTAGGCATAATTCTCATTCAACACAGTCATCCGGTGACATACCATAGTGAGACACTCTTAGATACTACCCAAAAATACCCCACTTATGAAAATAAAATGCTTTCCATTGTACAAGCATGTTGTCAATGGAAACATTACATTCTAGGAAAGGAGACAATCATCAACACTGATCACAAGCCTCTACAGTTCATATAGAAACATGGGAAGTTGCAGAATGACTGCCATCATAAGTGGTCCACCTACTTGTAGTAGTTCCATATCAACATCAAGTATAAGACATGGAGCACAAATCATGTCATTGACTTCCTAAATTGACCTCCCATGGCTGCACTCACCACTGTGCTCCATTCCTATGGACATGAGGCATCTGAGTGGCCCCAAATTTATCAACAAGATCTGGACTTTGCCACCACCTATTACCTCTTGGGTACAGGCGCAAATGTCACCAATTTTCTCATTCAGGATAGATGATTATGTCATCTTGGACATCTTTGTATTCCTACAAGCAAGCGTGCAAATCTGATCTAGGAGGCTCACTACAGTCAGATGGAAATAAATTTTGGCGTGGAGAAAATTGTGGTTGTTCTACAAAAAAACATTATTGGACAAAACTATGACATGACGTCAATAAGTATATCATGTATTTCATTTCATGTGCCATTGTTAATCCATCCATCAATAATTAAGGCTTATACACCCCTCTTCCTACTACCGAGAGGCCTTGGGAATCCATCTCGATGGATTACATGTCCGACCTTCCGTCCACCAAACAAGGAAATGATTGTGTATTTGTGGTAGTTGATCGGTTTTTGAAGATGATCATCCTCACAGCCTGCAAGAAGAGAATCACATCCGCATATACTTCCAAGATATTCTTCAAACCAGCGTGGATCCATTTTGGGATACCTCATACCATCATCTCCGATCAGGACAACCTGTTCCTCAACACATTTTGGTCGAGTATCTGGTCATTGTTGCACACCAAGCTCACTAAATCCATTGATTTCTACCCCCAAACCAATGACCAAACAAAGTTCATCAATCAGATGATTGTGAAAATCCTACACATGTACAACTCTAAGCATACGTGTACCTCGGATGAGAGTCTCCCCTATGTTCAACACAGCTACAACAAGGCTCTCCATAGCTTCACCAACCATAGCCCATTTCAGGTGGGGCTGGGATTCCAAGCCTTGAGTCCCATTGATGTTTCATTACCTCTTTCCACCACACAAGAATAATCTTCCCATGTTCAATCTAAGGCTGACAAAACCACCAGATTCAGTGAGTGGATTCAACACATCCACCAACAGGTCCATGAGATTTTGAAGAAAACCAATGCTGAGTAGAAGCAACACCATCATCGACACACGGTATTGCACCAGTTTCAGGTGGGATATAAGGTCTAGTTACATTTTTAGAAAGAGTTCTTTACAATGCCCCATCGGAAGCTTGTCACACTTCACTATGCGCCTTACACTATCACCAAGGCTATGGGTAGAAATTGTTTTGAGCTCAACACTCCACCCTTTCTTGGCTTGCACCTAGTGTTGAATGTGGACCTCCTTCAGCCATATTTTCCACCCTTATTGGACACCTTAGAGATTGCATAACAACTGACACCAACATATCTCAACCCTGACTACATGGAACAAACATCCACTGATCAGAAAGTGGACACACAGGTCACATGCACTTGCCAACAAAGGATCCAAATTTATCGGATTGTCAAGGCATGACAACTCCTACACTAAGGAAAGTGTCTCACCTAGGGCCAAATTCAACAGAATTTTCCTCACCTGATGGGGGAACTCAATGTAATGGATACCATCGCTTCCTAAGGGGGGAGGATTGATCTCGGTGGATATTGGTGGCCACCCACCTATTCCAACTGGCTCCTCTTGACAATTTTCAGTTCAACACATTCTTCTGTACTTCTTTGTAATTATGGGGTCTACACTTCCAGGGTTGTTTGAATCCCTACACATCTTCCAGGTGGATATTGGTGGCCACCCACCTAATCCAACTGGCTTATTTTGGAAGTTTTCATGTCAATACATATTTGTGTACTTCCAAGGCCGTTTTGGGTTCCTAAACAATGTTTTTTTGGCTTTCCATAGTCAAAATATAGATGAAGTTAGATTTTTATGGAATAATGTGTATTTATCGAAAATACCTTTCCAACGAGCTATCACAAGCCTAAAACGTAGGTCGTATGCAAGAGTTATAGCCCCGAGAAGTTGAGGTACCAACTTACCCATCAGGGCCCACATAAATTTTGGCGTTTCACCTCCTAGGGTTAGGTTTTTGGGATGTCTAGGGTTTTGTCATTCATGAATAATGTTAAAAGGGCCTCTTGAGCCTCATTGTAATCATTTTTCTTAGATGGATGTGCGTAGCATCCACATCTCTTCTTAGAGATAGATACCACCATTCAAGCAAGTTGTTTCAGTTCTGCAGTTTTACAGTTTCAACCTATTTCATTTATTCAATAGAAGTTATTGTTCACTAGATATTTGTTGTTATCTATGTGTTATTGTATTCAGTTTGTTATTCATTTCATTTTGTTCATAAATCCATATCAGTGAGTTTTAATATGACACTCAGTTTCCCAAACCAATCAACACTCAAGCTCTCAAGCTTTCTCAACACACAACAATCCAAAGTTAACCAACTCTCTTCTCCCATCTTGCACAACCCAAGAGATCAAAACCCGTTCACTGCCACATAGTCCTTCAGGATATCCACCTCCTTCTAGGGCCCCAATGCAACTGGTCGAGAATATCATGACTGTAGCAAGGGTTATTATATTTCCAATGCATCCATGTACTCAAGAATCAATTCATTATTGGAATAATCAAAAGTTACTTATAGCCAATAAAAAATTCCCCTTCTCTTCCTATGATGCATTTCCCATTCCCAGACCAAGAGAAAGAATGAATGAGGAACCCAAAAATGAGTGAGTGATTAACCCAACAACTGAATAATTGATTAACCTCAAGACACACAAGAATAGGGATTTTGTATCCAGGCACTCCAAGGTCAGCGTGGTCTCCCCAAGAGACTCACCCACCCCATCATATGCTCCCCAACACAACCATGGTGATAATCAATTAAAAAAGGTGTAAAGGTTTAGTCCCTCGGTCTCCCCTCTCTCATGGAATCATATCCCCCAATAACTCTTGTCCTTGTTCATTCTGCAACTAGTGATGTACTTTATTATTAATAATGATCAAAGTATTGAATTTCCTAGGCACACCAACCTCTTTTAGTTTTTCAGGCACTTCGAACATTCATTAATTAAAAAAAATACATTATTAATTCGGGGACTCAAAACTAGGGTATTACATTTCATACATGGAAATATGATCATCTCCTATGGAAATTATACTAAGAAACTCACTTTGCACCCCCTTTCCAAACCAAACATATAAAAAAAATACCAATATTAGTGGAAGGTGAGGATAGTGATGATGAAGATAATTCCCATCAATTGTTCACAATAGATAAATATGTCTCTCTTAAGAAAATATTGAGGATGACATGATCAATGACTTCACAGTTAATACATGCTCATCCTCACCACCAACATCTCAAATACTCAACCAAGTCATGGATCCTATCACTTAGATAAGTTATTCATTTTCTGATCTATTGATGGTGATAGATCCCATAACAATTCCTATCTACAATATAACCAATTCCACTAATGTATCTATATATATTGACCCAGGGAGAGAATTAAATGTTAATTTTGAATTCCCGACCTTACAAAAAAGCAAGATGATTAGGTTTCTACAAGAGAATAGTGATGAAATCACCTATGACTGTACATATATTAAAGGCATTCATCCATATTTGTGCACTCACCATATATATGTAAAGGAGGATTCCCAACCCATCCAACAACCCCAATGCAAAATGAATCCTACCTTGAAAGAAATAGTTAAAGAAGAATTGCAGAAGTTACTCTATGAAATTTATATACCCTATATTTGGTATCCAGTGGGTCTCTGCACTTGTGATCATTCCCCAAAAAAATGGAAAGTTGAATATATGTGTTGATTATAGGGAGTTTAATAAAACCGCTCACAAAGACCATTTCCCCCTGGCCTTCATCGGTCAATTCCTTGATACATTGGTAGGAAATAAATATTTTTCATTCCTCGATGTCTTTAGTGGATACAACCAAATCCAAATATCCCCTAAGAACCAATACAAGAAAACTTTCACCTACCTATGGGAAACAATTTCTTATCGGGTACTACCCTTTGGACTTTACAATTCTCTAGCCATTTTCACAGGGAAGTCCTGAGCATATTATTGGACCTAATCCATGATTGTGTAGACATGTACATGGATGAATTTACAGTATATGGAGACACATTCAAGGAATATTTGGCTAACTTGGAAAAGGTGCTTAAAATATGTAAGGAGGAAAACTTGTCCCTCGATAATGAAAAATGTTTTATGATACTAATCAAGGGTATTATTTTGCGGCACCACATTTATCCTACAAGTATAAAAGTGGAACCAAAAAAAATTGAGGTAATAGTCAACCATTCGTCTCCAAAAACATAGAAATATGTACATAGCCTCTTAGGATATGTTGGTTATTATCAGATCTTTGCTGATAATTTTACAAAAATTGCATGTCCTTTATTTTCATTGCTTATTAGAAATGCATAACTTACTTGCTGTTAGAAAAACAGGATCACGAAGCAATAAAATAAAACAAATGTGTAAATAAAACACATAATATATACAATACAATAGAGACACATATATACCTGGTTCACCCAGTGTGGGCTACGTCCACCAGATAAATTGCCAGGTCCTTCCTTTATTATTATCCAAAAAATAAAGGGATACAACCTACAACACACCCACTATAACTTCCTCTTCTTTCTCTCACAATATCCTCACTCATAATACAATATTCATAATGATACATGGACACAATACATTTCCCTCATAAAAGAGGGTTTCCTTCTAAGGAAACAAATCCCTAACATAACTTCTACCGTCATATATGCGACCTTATAATGAACGATCCATATTTACTATGAAATTACAACATACATTTACAAGGAAATTTTTTCTTTGAGGTCTTCTCCCTCGAACCCCTTCTAGGGGTCTCCTTGCCCCCAGACCCCCCAGCCAGGGGATAGCTCCCCCAGATCCTGCAAGGGAGGTAACCCCCCTGCACTCCCCCGCGTGGAGGAGTGTACATTCTGTTGGGGTTTAAATTCTTCATGGGGTATAAACATGACTGAAAACAAAGACCTCTGAATCATGAAATAATAAGGCTCCACAACCAACAATCTCCCACTTGGAGACTGATCTCAACAACTCCACCACTGGTCTATTTGTTGGACTATGATCCTTCTTGGACCTGGCAAATTTCTCATCTTCATCTTCATCTTCATTCTTAAAGATGAACTGAAACTGATAAAGAACCTAGTTTCTCCCTGGTTACTCCCTTTGTTAACATGTCTGCAAAATTCTGGCTAGTGTATCTTTGCCAACTTCAAATGTCCATCTTCCAAGATGGATCATATGAAATGGTACCTAAGTTGTATATGCCTAGTATTTGAATGGAAGGTTGAGTTCTTTACAAGATGAATGACACTCTCACTGTCACAGTACAACCTGCTATTGTCCTATTTCTTTCCCAATTCCTCCATAAACCTATGTAACCAAATCATCTCTTTACTATCCTCTGTAGCAACAAATACTCTACCTTTGTTGTTGAAAGTGAAACAAACTTTTGCAGTTTCGAAATCCAACTTACTGTTGTTCCACCTATAGTAAAAACATACCCTGTGGTGCTCCTCCTGTTATATTTATCACCTGCCATATCTGAATCAACATATCCCTATTGAATAGTGTTTGAACCTTCAAAACATAATGCATGAGTAGCAGTACCTCTCAAATACCTAAGAATCCACTTTACTGCCTCCCAATGTTATTTACCTGGATTGTTCATATACCTTCTCACAACTCCCACTGCATGTGTAATATCTGGTCTTGTGCAAACCATCGCATACATCAAGATGCTAACTATTGATGAATAAGGGGCCAAAGGATAGGTGAAATGGTTGTATTCTATATCCTCATATGTCTTGGGAAAAATTTCCTTAGTTAATTTGAAATGGCTGGCCAAAGGTGTACTAATTGGTTTTTCATTCTACATTCTAAACCTCTCCAACACCTTCTCTATGTACTCACCCTGAGACAATGTCAATTTGCGATTTGTCCTGTCTCTTGTTATTCTCATACCAAGGATTTTCTTTGCAACACCCAAATCCTTCATCCCAAATGAATTAGCTAATTTCTTCTTGAGAACATTTATATCCTGCATATTAGACCCTACAACAAGCATATCATCTACATACACTGGCAATATAATATAGCTTCAATTTTATATCCTTTTAAAATAAACACAACGATCAGAATGACATCTACTATAACCTTGTTCTGTCATAAACCTATCAAATGTCAAATACCACTGCCTTGGATCTTTCTTTAGGCCATACAAGATCTTCTTCAACCTGCATACCAAATTCTCCTTCCCTTTGACCTCATACCCCTATGGCTACTGCATATAAATCTCTTCCTCCAAATCCCCATGGAGAAAAGTTGTTTTTTCATCTAAGTGTTCAAGATGCAAATCTTCTAGTCCCACAAGATTTAAAATAGTCCTAATTGAAGTCATTTTAACAACATGAGAAAATATTTCATCAAAATATATGCCTTTCTTTTGTGCAAAACCATTTACAACAAGTGTAGCCATGTACCGTTTTTTTCCTCCATCTTCTTCCTTCAACCTGTAAAAACATTTATTCTGTAATGATATTTTTCCTACAAGAAACTGAACCAAATCCCAAGTCTGGTTATTTACCATGGAATCCATTTCCTTGTTCATTCCGTGCTCCCACTTCTTTTTCGTGTCTACCTTCATTGCATCTTCATAACATTCTGGTTCACAGAAATCAGTCAACAATAAATAATACAATGAAGGAGAGTATCGTTCAGGCGGTCTACTTAACCTGGTATATCTTCTAACAACACTTGCAATAGTTTGAGGTACCGGCTTCTCCTATTGTACATTTTGATTTTCTGGTTCCTTTGGAAATTTTTTTCAGTGATCTCATCAAATGATGTATTCTGCTTTCTTTTTTCTTGTATCTTTCCCTGCAACTAATCTTTGTACATGACCTTCTCATTGAATATGAAATCTCTACTCCTAATTATTTTTTGATTTTCATAATGCCACAAGTGATAACCAAAATCATTAACACTGTATCCAATAAAGGTACACTTCTTGGATTTTGCCTCAAACTTTGTTCTATTTTCTATATCAATATGGACAAATGCTTCACAACCGAAAGTCTTCAAAAAGGAATAGTTTATCTTTTTACCTGTCCATGCCTCCTCTGGAATTCCACCATCCAAAGAGCTTGAAGGTCCTCTGTTTATTAAGTAAAAATAATTATCTACAACATTTTCCCAGAACTGTAAGGGCATACCAACATGCAATATCATACTCCTTGCACGCTCCATGATTGTCCAGTTCATCCTTTCAGACACACCATTTTCTTATGGTGTTCCTGGAACTGTCTTATCTCTATGAATCCCATGGTATGAACAATAATAATCAAAATCATTGATGCAATATTCACCTCCATTGTTTGATCTGAGACACCTCAACCTTTTTCATGTCTCGTTCTCAACCAAAGTTTTTTATTTCTTAAAAGTATCTAAAACATCATATTTTTTTTAATGCAATAAATCCAAGTTTTTCTAGTTGCATCATCAATAAAAGTAACATAATAACGAGAGACACCAAGAGATGATACCTGAGCTGGTCCCCGTACATTTGCATGCACAAGATCTAGCCTTTCACTCTTCTTTTCTTTTCCGACTCTGAGAAATATGGCTCTCTTTTGTTTTCCGTAAACACAATGCTCATAGAAATCCAAATCAATTTGTTTAATATCTGGAAACTAATTTATTTTGTGAAGTATCTACATCCCCTTCTCACTCATGTGTCCAAGCCTATGATGCCACAGTGCGGTATCCACTCCTGTAGAAGATAAATAGATACAAGAGTCAGTACTACCAGTACACAAATGCAATGTAGCTACCTTCTCTCCTTTTTATATCACCAGTGATCCTTTGGTGAGCTTCCACACCTTATCTGTAAATATGCATATACAACCTTCACTTTCCAACTACCCTGTTGAAATTAGATTTTTCCTTAGATATGGAACATGTCTTACCTCTTTCAACAACCATTGGTTTCCATTGATTTTCTTTATTTTCACCTTTCCCATTCCAACAATTTTGCATGTTGCATCATCACCCAAATGAAACTATCCAAAATCACTTTGAACATAATCTAGATAAATTTTCCTATGGGGTGTGGCATGAAATGAATCCCCAGAATCTGCTACCCAAGACTCAAAAATATTATCTATAGAAAGAATCAAAGCATCTTGTAACACATCACATGTTACGTTTGCTTCCTGATTTTTATCCTATTGTCCATCTCTTTGTTTCTTTTGAGCTCTGCAGTATTTCTTCAGATGTCCTTTCTTCCCACAATTCCAACACTCTATCTTTCCAAGTCTAGATTTGGATATGCCCTTCCTAGAATATCCAAGGTTCCCTAAGCCCTTTCCTATATCCTTTTGTCTTCCTATGTTCTCAATGTTTAACAAATTACCTGGTGTCTCACCTATGATTTTTTGTCGCATTTCCTCACTAAGGATAACACCAACTAAAGAGTTACCTGTGATGTTTCCAAGTGTTTGAACTAGAGAAAGAGTTACCTACAACCATGACCAAGTCGTTCCATCTTTCTTGTAATGAAAACAAGATTAGAATATCCCTAACTTCATAATCAAAGTCCACTTTTACATAACTTAGTTGATTAGTAATCATATTAAATTCATTTAAATGATCTGCAACAGACCCACCTTCTGACATCTTCATATTAAATAATCTATTCATTAGAAATACCTTATTGGATGCCAAGGGTTTTACATACAGTTTAACCAATTCATCCATCAATTCCTTTGTTGTCTTTTCTTTAGAAATATTGAAATCCATCAACGTTGCCAATCTCAACCATATCGTTCCTAGTGCCTTTCTGTCAAGAACCTCCAATTCTACATCCTTCATGGTCGTCGATTTCTTTGCTATTTCACCCAATGGTAGGAGTAGATACTTCTAATATAAATAATCTTCCATTTGCATCTTCCATAACTGGTAGTTTTGGCCATTAAATTTCTTGACCCTAAACTTTCCATCTCCCACCATTTCTCCCACTCAAACCAGGAACCCTCTTTTCCTACGAGTTAGCTTTCTCTCTAATACTAGTTGTTAGAAAAATAGGATCGCAATGCAATAAAATAAAACAAATGTGGAAATAAAACACAGAAGATACATAATACAATAGAGACACAGATATACGTGGTTCACCTAGTGTGGGATACATCCACCAGAGAAATTGTTAGGTCCTTCCTTTATTATTATCCAACAAATGAAGGGATACAACCTACAACACACTCATTGTAATTTCCTCTTCTTTCTCTCACATTCTCCTCACTCAGAATACAATATTCACAATGATACATAGCGCAATAAATTTCCCTCATAAAAGAGGGTTTCCTTCTAGGGAAAAAAAATCCCTAACATAACTTCTACTATCAGATCTGCGACCTTATAATGAACGATCCATATTTACTATGAAATTACAATATACATTTACAAGGCTCCCCCCTGCACTCCCCCGCGTGGAGGAGTGTACATTCTTATAGGGTGTAAAGTATTCATGGGGTATAAACACAGCTGAAAACAAATACCTCTGAATCAGGAAGACAATCAAGCTCCACAACCAACAATTGGACAAATAAGTGTCAGTGTGATTTTGAAGCATTAAAAGAAAAAAATTCATAGCATCTATCTTGAGAGGACCAAATTCATTCATTCCCTTTCTATTGATGCTTCATACACCAACATTGAAACATTACTTGGGAAATGTAATGTCTCCCAACCCAATCGAGGGTCATTACCGTGTGGAATACTCATGAAAACAAAAATTGTGTTCACTATTTTAATTCATTTACAATTAACTAGTTTCCTGTAGCTTTTAGCTACAAATTAAACCACATTTATCTACTTTCTATAACCATAAAAATAGATGCATCTATAACATACCTAAAATAACATGGATTCAACTTAATCATTCACAAAACAACATATAAATCATTCTTAAATACACAAACTTCATGTGCAACAAATAAACTCATGAAATAACACATCAACAACATAAAACACTTATGTTTTAATTATGTTTTCCAACCATATGCTTGGGATGAATGTTCCACCCAACCATAGACTGTCTTTTCCAAATCTTAGCAGCTAGTAACCCTCTAGAAGAGGCTAGTAATCCACAAAATAGGGTTGTCTCTCATAGTCCACTCACATCTCATAAAACTCACAACCCACTTATAGCTTCCTACAACTATCTTGATTTTCCACTAGATCTATTTCTCTTGACCTATCCAACCCAAATAATTTACCCATTCACTTATCCCAGTCCCTCGGACATCCCATTCATTTATCAGGGCCTCTCTGGAACATTTATCTAGTAATCTTTTAGCTAGGAACTCAAAGGAACCCAATGCTTGAAAAAATACCAACAAACAACAAAAAACACTTGTTGTTTTAGTGAAACTCACTCAGGAGTTCACTCTTTAGGCCTGGCAACCTGTTTCTTCAATTTCCATCTCTAAATACACTCCAATAGGCTCCATCTTTCTCTAGAATTTTCCCTCCATAGATTCACCCACTCTAATCTCTCTCTTTCTTCCTCTATACTTTCTCCTCTAGTACACACCAAATTCCCACACTACCAAGTGTCACATGCACTTTATTAAGTGTCGTGAATTTGACACCATGGAAGAACATTTATCATAATCCCTAGTCATTGTAGAGGAAAAAACCTCATCATGAGAAGGTTGAAACAATGCCTTTTACCTTGATATTTTGACAATTTTTCAAGGTCAACTCTCCCCTACCCGTGTATAGGGAGCATTGAACTCTTGTCAATGCTCCCCTACCCATGTATAGGAAGCATTTTCAATGCTCTATGCTCAGTTTTGATGGAGCGTTGAAGTGCTTAGAGGGCGTTATGGCTAGCACACCTTATTATAAGGGTTGTTTTTGAGATGATGAAGTCAAATATTTGAGTCATATCTCATGGCTCCATGTTAAGTAAACTCAATATCCATGAGATAAGATAAATCTCAACTTATGGAGATGAATCCTCAAACATTTACCAAAATAATTCATGGTGGTTAAGCCTCCAACTCCTATATAATGAGGGCATTCCAAGGTGAAAAGGGAGGAGAATCCATGAGAGCATCATAATTCTGATATTGAGACATTCAGGAGAGGGATGGATAGGAGAGCTTGGAGGAGCTGCTACAATGTCAACGTTGTACTATAAGTTCTTCACTATAACTTTCCATTAATATATAACTCAGCCTATTCCCTTCATGTTTTGTGTCATTGGCTCATGCATGTCTATTGTGGTGAGATTCATCATAGATAGATCTATTTTCACTTGACAATCTAGTGTAGAGGAAGGTGGTTTCTCTTTGTTCATTTCAAGTTTTTTCTTGCACCTAGGAGCTTGGTCAACAAGGTCAAAAGGTTGGAGAAACGAGGACAACCATCGTTAATAGGTATGTCATCCATATCTTTCCTCTTACTCTGATTGTTGAAGTAGGTCTAAAGGGAAGTTAGTGTCCATTTGTTTTATTCTGTCTTTGGATCAAAGAAGGGGTCTTGATCCAAAGGGGGGTTTCACCTATCCATAGGGGGAACTTTACCATAACATCCTCATGAAAAAAACTAGACTAGCTAAAACTATTGTCCCAACCCATACAAATTTATATCCTTTGTCTTTCTTTCTTGACTCACACACTTCCCCAAGCTAATTGACTCAACCCCCATGTGCCCAATAAATTTGGGATGCGACTACTGACACCCAACCTCTTACATGTATCCAATGATTGGATTTGGGAACACTCAATCATAAATTAGGAGATTCATACACCAATACCAAATTTAGGAAAATTGGTTGAATTAATATACATAGGTAATTCCCCCTTGGACTGCTCTTGACCATTATCCTAGACTCTCCCCTCTCTTGTGGATTAATTCAACCTCCATATCTTTTCCATGTCCCTTCAGTAGATGGCATCACATTTTATTATTAAAACATATAAACACAAATCACATATTACATCTCTTCGATCGTAGCCACACATTATACCTACATAATAATTAATTAAACTGGGGATTATAGTGGGGATGTTAAATTCCCCCTCCCCTACAATTGTGAACTAGCCTCGGTGCACACTATGCCGATATACATATATGAAAATTTACATCACAGTACTTAGAATCTAAAATTATACAATTTAACAAATCCAACAGTAGTTCCAACCATAATTTCATGTTCCTTTCAACTCGCTGACCCAAGGAATGCACCATTCATTTATCAGGGCTAAACCAAGGGATGTACTATATATTTATCAAAGTGTTGAGGGGTCAAAACTCCCCTTAACCCAATAACAAGAATAATGCCTAGAGATAAGGCCCAATTAAACTCTTCCCTATTTGGAATGACGTGATTCTCCATATGGATGATCTGACAAGTTTCAATGGGCTTTACTGTGTTATCGAATGGGTCTTTATAGACTATTTTCTATTTCTCTATAAGCTCATTTATAAAGTGTTCAATGACCTAAATATTAATAAGGTTGGGTTTAGGTGAACCTTTTACTAACAACATGTAGATGGCACCGCTCTTCAACCAATATCAAACAATAATATTTCCTTATTGATTAAGAAATAAACATCATCTAATAAAAGGAAGACATATGCAGAAATGAAAAATAACCAAAAATAATTCTAGTTACTATATAACACAAATTTCATAACACCATCATATTCATGCCAATGTATATTCAGTGATTGTAATGTTTCAATATAACTTAAATAAAATTATTGTCTTACTGAATTGCTTGTAGTAGACAACATAAAAGAAAAACAATTCAGAAATTATGTTACTCCACAAGCTTTGGCAAAAAAAATGTCTTCGACTCTACATGAGATTCTGAATTAGACTGCCAGAATAATTCATGAGATTCTTTCACTTATTACAAAAACCATTTATCTTTCAAAACGACATCGACCTCTTTATTTATATGAAAACCACATGCAAAAAATAAAAACAACCTCAGTTTATCTAAATAAAACATAAATATAAAGTGGTTTAGGTTCACATGAACACCATCAGTGAGCTCCAGTTATCTCATAGGATTTTCCTTGTCATAATCATACCAATGGGATAACATATCTTCACAGGTATGCAAGTATGGAAATTGATTTTGATCCATTGACATGATGATCGTATCCTTCATTTCCATGACCTGGTTTTTGAATTTCTCTATTTCGAAGCTTAGCTATCGTAAGGCCCACGCTTATATTATTAGTCTGTTAGCGAGTCTCATCAATTGTCCCTTTTAAAGTGCTCGTATCTCTCAAATATTCACTCCAAGTTCTGGATCAATCTCTCCAAACTGTTGGACTATAATGTGCAAATTGACGAAATCATCAGGAGCATCGAATTATGGGAGCTAAATCGCTATCATCCTTCGGTTTATGTTGTTCCATTTTTTGAGACATTCCTCCCATCTCTCCTGCATTTTCTATTGTGGTTGAATTACCAATTGTACCCAATATTATTCCGCTACCCTGATCTTGACTAAACTCTCCTCTACAAGCATTCTAATGCCATTTTCATCTTCCCCTATGCCATTTTGGATCTCTCTCATATAATCCATTTGTGCCAGTACTTGATGATCCTTCTCCCACCATCTCATCATTTATTTATATGATACGAGGCTGAGCAAAGTTTCCTCTTGGTAACTTATGATCCTGGTCATAAAAACCTCCCTATCTGATCTAAACTGACTATAAATCTCTTCAAATCCAATTCTCATTAACCTAACTTCCTAGGTAGTGTCTTGATAGTATTCCACCTAATGTCTAAGATGCACCAACTCTAATCTCATAGAATCGACTTCGCGTTCATCCTCTCTTTCCCTGTCTATGGCGGCACTAGATATAGCTATAATTTCCCCTAATAACTCAGTTACCCTAGATTGCACTATGCCCACCAGGGTTTCTTCGGTAGTGATCATTACCTCACTGTCCAAAGTGATTCTTCTCTTTTTCCCAGTTCATTTCAAAACCAATTGTCTTTTCATGTCTTAAGTGATGGCTTGGACATCAACTCCTTCATCCACCAACTCTGGGATTGGATGGTCCCCCCATAAGAGGGAATTTCCTAAAATGTTCAATGAATTCAAGTACCATTTCGTTTCCTTTTCTGACTTCATGCTTATCATTATTGGTTCTTTCAACTTGTTCTTGAACTGTTTGAGACTTTCCAGCACCTCCCATTGACCCGACCTCTATCCTCATAGATGAATCTAATATTTTCTCTATACTTGGGGCACTTCCCATGATATCTACATCTTTGTTTCCATATGGGATTGATGACCCTTGGAGTGTGGAATGTGCAACAAGTCCCATAGTGATTTCCTCAAGTTCTTTATTACCCGTGGGACACATAGTTTTGTCTATTTTGGTGGTGTCACCTATTGATGAATCTTCAACATTTGGGTTTCCTTGATCTAAATATTTTGGTCTTGGGGATGTCGTATCTAACACCTATATTAATTATTCAATCACAAAAGGTACTAAAGTGTTTACCTCCTCGCTGTCACTATATATTGTGATCAAATCATAAATGATAGAAGCTACTTTTCCTAGGACACCCGAAAAAACCGTTGGCTCAACTCTTGTTCCTCCTATCGGTGTTCACCCAGAAGTCTGTTGCGGAGTGTATTCCTCCATTGAGGTGTTCTCCAGGTTTCCTTGCTCTTCTTCTCCTCCAAGGGTGACTGGAGTTATTAAAACGGGTGCAACTTCTTACACTATGACAATTTCCCTTTCCAGCTTGATCATCATTTCAGCTTCCTCTAATATCTTTTGTGCCTCCGATATTTCCATTGTCTTTTCTAAACCTTGTTATTGAGCTTGTGTGACTACTACTACCCCTACTGTCTTCTCTAGGAGGTCTAATTTTTCATTTCCATAGAGCACCATGAACCTGAATAGGTCTGGTTTCTATTTCCTATGGAAAACTTCATCCTAGTTTGTGGCATTCTCTGTGAAGATTTCATTTTCAAATTCCTCATGTGGGTATGGACAATGTGACACCACCTAACTAGCATGATCAACTACCATCTCCCTAGGGTCGTGTTTCCTATATCTCCTGATGGTGAAACTATACTCTATTTGACTCTAAGCTTATTTCTTGGCCTGTGCAGTATCCTTCACAAAATGGAAGCCCATATAAAACCCATAGGGAATAAATATTCTCTTTTTTTCCTTTACTAGAGATGCATTGAACCCTTGCATTATGGTATGGTAGTATATTTATCCTAACACTAACTTGTTGGGTACGTGGGCTGGTAATAAGTATGGCTCTCTGATGGATCCAAAAACTATGATATATTTGTTTATTTCCTCCAAGTACCAGTTCCCAATATTGGATATCACTTTCCTAGCTTCTTCGGAGAGTCTTGTGAAGTCTTGTTTAAAAATTAAATAATATACTCGAGCTATGAATCCATCACAAATTAAAGTAATTGATCTCTTGTACTTGTTATCCCATAGGATGCTAAAGTAAAAATGTACACGCACTTCTGAAATATTCCATCTTAGGCTCAGACCAAGGAAAACGCTCCTAGTGCATATCGCATCGAGGAGATATGATGCCATGTAGAATGCATGTGTTTCTTTGGGTTTTAGGTTCTATGCTTCTTCTATCCTTGTGCTCAATTTTCTCAAGATGATAGCTCCCTAGTTAAAAATGATTCCATATGTGGAAAATGTATGAGCCAAATTCATGCAGGGTTCGAAGAACCTGAAATAATCCTTTTCCCCATATAAATGATAGATCAAGGCCATCTGAAAAATCTAGGGTTCTCCAAGGTTCGCAGTGTTGTACCACCCCAAGGCCCGATTTACAAATTTCTTATCCTCCCTCCACCAGGATGCTAAAACTTGACCTCTATTATGGCGTTCATAGAATGCCACAAGAAAATATTTGTTCAACTTGACCTTATCATCCTTGATTTTATAATATGCGCTTAGCTCTCTTGGCAAGAATACACCTATGCATTTTTCATATTTGTTATTTAACAAACATTTCTATGCATCGACATGATGAATAATCCACTCCGAGAGTTCAACACATGGAAATATGGGTGTCTTGGCTTCTACCATGTACAAAAAAGACCACTTGATATTTTGGAAGACATGTTCATCTAATTCCCTCACCTCAGGGTCGCTGTGAAGTGTAAAATCTGGGAAATATTCATATTGGATTTTTGTTTATAAATCAAGCCAGGAAGGTAGTATTACCTTGGATGTTGTGTTATTATCTGTATCTTTGACGAGAAGAGGTGGGTTGCTGGCTTATTTTGTGGAATTTTCATCATCGGCTCTGCTTTTGGGGAAAACTCCATCTTCTTAGCAGTCGAACTGGATGCCTCTCTGATTTTCTCACTTCCTCCTTTTGGGGTCTTTGGTGACCGATGAGTCACTGGTCATTTGGGAGGAATATTTCCTGCACATGCAACAATTTAACTCAGTACTCACTAAATTGCACAACTTTGGAAACAATTATTGTAAATACATTGTGTGTGATGATTTTACTGAATTGAAATACCTACCGGTCTGAAGCTTCGCGATAAACACTACACAACCAAGTTTGTAAGAGGCACAAGATCAATCATGAGTTGTTATGAAAAAAACACATTTTTGTGCAAGTTATGAAACAATTCAAATACATTCGAATAAATAACAGTTATCCTTCACACCCAAAATCATTACATTTTAGTACAGAAAATCCATTGTAGATTTTCATTAATTCCATCTATCGTCTGTGTTGATTCTCATCGTAAAATCTATGCACGAATCAGGAGCATGAAGAGAAGTTGGAATGGTGCATCAAGGATTTCAAACGGTCATCAATTGGCGCATATTTGAGATCAAGAGTCGAGCACTTGAACTACTTGAGGCTTTTTTGGAGACCAAATCGTGTCTAAATTCACCGATTTGATAGAGATGATAGTGCAGATATTTTGCACATGTGATTGGATCAGGATATTGATGTGGAAACTATTGATTGGTGGGACATATCCAGTAGGAAAGTCAGTCTAAGACATCAACGTTAATAATTGTGGATGTTTTTTCTTTGTCCACACATAAGGAGCAATAGGTTTTCTATATTTTCCATCACCATAATTTTCAACCCAAATATTTCGATGAATCTTTAGTTCTTTAATGTCTAGGCATGATGACACTGTATCATATGCACCAAAAAGATTTTCTACAATAGGAAAAGCTATGTTTTTCTCAGTATGCATAAAGTCAACATTATTCCTAATGGTTATATACTTAAAGTATGGAAACTTATAGAATGTGCACAATCGTTTTACACCACTATCGTTGAGTGGATCATTTTTACTACCAATAATTCCACCATTTTCAATAAACTGCATTCTTTTTTCTGCATTCTAAATAATGTTATCACTTTTTATTTTCCATGGTGCTTCATGATTCTCTTCCTGACCATTGCAAAGTGATTTTTTTTGTCGATATGGATGCTCCATTTTAAGGTAAGCACAATTTCCACAATAAATACACTTACGCAAACTACTTGAGTGCCTCACAAAAGGCTTAAATATGCAAGTTGTACATCCATGGTATCCATGAACATTGAGACTAGTCAATGTGCCATATGAGAGAAGATCGTGTATCATAAGAAATAAAGAATCTCTTAAAGTAAACTAGATTGAATCATTGTCCCTTAAAATTTGAATTTCTTCAATTCCTTTCTGCAATTCTTCTAGCTCATCAAATAATGGTTCTAAATGAATATTAATTGTTTCTGAAGTCACACTTTTCTTTCCTGGTATAATCAATGACAACATCAAGAAAAATGATTTGGTTTCTAACCATGGACGCAAGTTATAATTTATCAAAAACACTGGCCAAGTTGACCATTTTATTAATCTGATCTAAGAATGGCTTCACCCCATCTAGAGCTAAACCCAACCTTATATTACAAGGATCTTGGGAAAAATCAATCCATTTGTTGTCAAATTCCATCCACATATTAGAATCAACCACAAACTGTTGTTTTCCACCGGTGATCTTATTTTGGGCATGCCATTGCATAAGCTCAACAATGTCTCAACATCTATACATTCAAAGTAACCATGAGATTACTGGAAAGTGGAAAAGAATCTTTCTAGGCTTTGAATTTGATTTCAACCCTCGTCTATACCTTGGTTCTTTACATTTCAGACATTTAGTCTCACTTGCATGACTTTTGTGAAATAATACACAACCATTCACACATGTGTGGATGTTCTCATACCCTAATCCTAGCTTAGTGATTTGCGCTTTACATGCACTTCGTTATTTTGGCAATGTGAATTCAAGTGGTAAAAACCAATGTAACAATTCCAATAACTCATCAACACTCTCAGTTGTCCAACCATGCATTGTTTGCAAATTAAGAATTAGAAGGATTGTTGTCAAATGACTTAACTTGCAAGTACCATACACAAGTTTTGAAGCACCCCCCATCAATTTGTGCCAATCATCCTTGAAACCCTCATTCATTATTCGATCAACTTCAATCCATTCATATAATATTGTTTCATGTTCATATGCATTTGTTTCCTCTTTGTCTATGTTTGGTGCCTCTACATCTCTCATTGTTGGAAGTAGGCCAAACCAGAAAGAAAGGCGAGTTTGGGAAAGAAGGCATGCACAAGAAAAGAAACAACTGGAAGGAAAATAAACACGCGCGCATGCATGTAAAACCTAATGATGTTAGTGTTAGGGTTTTTGAAATATATTGTAATGGATGAAGAGCCAGAAATATATAAATAGAGATACCTAGGTCTCATAGGAGAGATCTAAAAGGTAGGGAAACATAGAGATATAGAGAGACAAATACAAAGAAGCGAATGCTATGTAATATTTTGTTGTATGACCTAATTTTGTAAGTTGTTGAGATAGAGAGGATTGGGGAGGGTATATCTTAAGGTTTATATCGCAGGCTGAGGAGTCTGGTGCGATCTAGTCCGCCTCATAATAGATCTTAACCCGACGGCAAAGAGTTGTAAGTGTGCGACGCTGGAGTTTCAAAATGACTATAATAAAAGAGCTAAGAGCCAGATCTTTGTGGACGTATCCCAGGAGGGAGTGAACCACAGTAACACATGTGTTATGTGATTGAATGCATGTATTTATTTATTGTATTCAATAGATATTGATATGCTAAATGAGTGAGTTGTTATACTTCATGTTAATTGGAAATAACATTGCAGTACGTTAATAATTTACGATAGAGTTCTCCGCATACCGTCCTCAGATATTCCACTCAGTCCTAGGCTGTAAACACATGACTATTACAACTACCAATTAATACTATATTGGGTGAGATGACGTAGTGCACCCTATGCACTGCGTTGCCTTCTGGTTCACCAGGAGGGCCAATAGTTTTAGAGGATTTGTTGAAACCCCGAACAGACATGAACCCTGGGTCACTCAATACAAAATTAGACACGATATGTAACTAACCAACAAATGGTTTTGTTGTCATTGGTAGGAATAGTAGATGATTGAGTAGATGAGATATGTTGAAGATCTATTAAAAGATACACAAGATTTGTGGGAGGTGGAGCAAGAGAATATTAAAGCAGAGAAGAAATCAATGAGCCACTATAAGGGGATGTTGAGACCATGGAATCCCACAAAATAAGAGATCGAAATATGTCTAAGGAAAAAAGAGATAGATTTTGCACATAAAGATAACATAAAACCTAGAGTAACACCCTGCAAATACCTTGAGAAATACATGTTTACTGATTTGCATGAAGTATTTTTCTATGATTCTCCACACTTATTGTAGGAGTGGATACCAAGGTTGAAGGATAAACACGCAACGAACTGGATCTGATAGTTAGAGTCGACCTCGATACAGATTGAGCAGTTACAACAGGTGAACAACAAATTCACCTGCATAGTAGATTTTTGGCTCGACAGTATTATGGCAGGTTTTATAACAGAGTTTGGAGTAGATACAACGAAGTCGTATAGTGCAGTGGAGAAATATTTTCTATGTGGACCTCAAGGAAGGTACATTAGATCTTTGTATACTTCTATTAATATACTGCTATACAACAAAGGTGTAATGACAATGGATCCAGACAACTAAACTTCCCTGCGTGCATGGGGGAAGGGGGGAAGCACTGACAGAAAAAGGAGAAATTGAAGGAGGAAAGGATAAGGGATAGAAGGAGGAACCCTTGGACCCAATCATGATGGATGATGACCATATCAAGCAGATCATGGCGACAACTAGAAATACGCGTAGCAGAGTACCCTACCAATACAAGGTGAATACAAAGAAGAGAGCCATAGCCGCGAGGTAAGGCTTGGCAAGTGATGAGGAAGAGGTAGAGGATATATGGGTTGTGGAGAAGATTGAGGAAATCATGTGCACAACATATGAGAGGAAGAAAAGAGGTCCAATAACGGGAAGAGAAGACAAAAATCCTATCCATATTAATGTCAGTGTGGAACCCATAAACCCATGTGCGACTAATACACCAAAGATAACACCACCATTTAGATAACCAAATTTTGGGAGAAGAAAGACAGTAGGAAGTACATCTACACAAGGAACAACAATCGAAGGAGTCATTTCATGCAACACTAGTCAAGTATCTACACCATGTGGAGGTAGTAGTTCAACGTTCAGAATGGCAAGACACGATCCCACGATCAGGTTACCATAATTTAAAGGAGAAGTGTCAGAGGACCTAGAAAAACATTTGTTCATTTGTGAAAATATTTGGGAATAAAAATAGATCACAGACGAAGATACTAAACTAGCACAACTAGCAATTACACTAAGTGATCACACACTAGACTAGTATATGAGTTTAGCTACAATCAATCCACCAGGGACAACCAAAACAATTGCAGACATCAATAAATTGTTGATAAATGAGTTCCAGAAGCTGAGTTCAGAAGATCAGTACATGACTGAGATGATCGAAATTAGACAAAAACCTAAGAAATTTGTATGGGAGATTGACCAGAGATTCAAGCGACTGAAGGAAAAGTTGAAATATCTCATGACCGATATGCAACATAGGCACCTGTTTATCTATTCACTGCTACCGCACTTAAAATATCCATTAGGACAACAAAAATTTCAGATGCAGACAGAGGCTCTGCAGGCATCCCTAGAACTAGAAGAAAACTAGTATTAGAAGACAGACCCAACCATTGAATAACTGAAGGAGGATTTGAAGAAATTAACGTTCCATCTAAACCAGAATAAAAGTAAGGAAAAACGGGAAGTCATTTGGTTTACTACATGCAGGATGGAAGGACATCACAAGAACGAATGCCCAACATTCACGCAGTATATGGCAATAGGAATGCCAAACCTGTTACCAACAGGAGGACTATGGTGCGAAATATGTAAGAAACCAGGCCACGATCGATATCACTTTCCAATGATTCAGAAATACCATATAGTCCCTAAGAGTTCATAATGAAACTTTTGCAAGTCAGTGGGCCACAATGACAAATATTGTAGAACTATGGATTTGATGCGAGAGAGGAGATTAGATGCATATAAAGTGCAGGAAAAAATGATGACTAGGCAAGCTGCACCATAATTTAATCAAGTTCCATCCCCATACAACACTGCACAACAACAATATAGTATTGTGAAACAACCATATAATATCACACAACCATAGTACAACACAAAGCAACCTCATTACAACACCGCGTAGTATAATCAAGCGCTTGAGTATAATGTACCGGGAGGAGATCAAGCAGGCTATAGAGGTGGAGGATGAGCGAGAGGAGGTTTTGGATGAAGTAGAGGACTAGTGTTATGCCACAATTGTCAACAACCAAGACATTATGCAAGGGAATGTCCACTGCCACCAACAACTTGTATGTATTGTTGCGCATCGGACCACGATACAGGGGAATGCCCAACATTATTGGTAAAGATTCAGGAAAAGAGGAACCATAAAAACCATCATGTTCAGTGGATTTCAGCCAAAGAGAGGGATGAAGGATGAAACATCAACATAGTTACCTGTAGAGGAGCTAAAACAGGAAATGACACAGTCCGACAAGAGCCAGTACAACACCAGTGGGTGAAGAATAACGTCAAACCAAGGAAGCAGCTCGACACGTAGAAGGAGAAGGAGATATTTAAGAAATCCCAACAAGAATTTCATTAGGATGAAATGGAATCGACTTCAACTGCCCAGCAAAGAAAGGAAGCACCACAATATGAGATTCCTCTGTTATTGGATCATACAAACGAAATGCAACCCATGAGACAAGTAATTAAAATAAAAGGATTTTTGCAATCATGTGTAAAAGTATTAAATGATCCATCATCTGTCAAAATATTGAAAAACATATTATAAAGATGTAGTATAGAGACAAAAGGAAAACTAGAACAAAAAACAATGAATCACCTACATACAAGGAGAAGAACAAGTAAATAATTCAGATTGAATGCCAACATCGTAGATTTCAACATGGGAGATATCATACTGGATCTAGGATCTAAAGTTAATGTATTACCAAAGAAGACATGGCAATGCATGCGAGAGACCACATTAGGATACTCACCTGTTCAACTGAAACTAGCAAGCCAACACAGATTCCTACCAATTGGTAGACTGAAAGGAGTGATAGTAGACCTGGAGGGAGTGTGCACTAAAGAAGATTTTGAAGTGATTAAAATAGTGGATGACACAACACCATATCCAGCGTTGCTTGGTTTGTATTGGGCATTTGAAAACCGGGCCATAATTAATTTGAAGACAAGAAAAAATCACATTTGAATCAAGTGAATACAAGGTCATCGCGCCATTAAACCCATCAGAAGGGGAAAGTTTTGTAGAACCCACTTGCCTAGACTTAGAGGAAATCAACCAGTTGTACAAAACAACTGTGCGCGATGAGGATCACGTAAACCCAACTGTAGATGGAATACTCAGTTGGCAGAGCATTACTTCATGTGCAACAGACTCAGATATTGGTTTAGAGAACTGGAAACAAAGGCTACACGAATTTTCCACAAGAATATGTGCACGGATAGACCATGCAGTAATATGTGTAGGCACGAAAATAAGGGAACCACCCGGTTTCCACGGAATAAACAATCTAGAAACATTTTCGGAACAATACGAAGATGATTTTTTAGAGAATCAAAGACTTTTAACACTTGATACAACACTCAAGGCCACACCTGCAAGATGGTGGGGTGCACACACAAAGAAAATCACATATTGGTACCAATGTAAGTGATTACTACTCATAAGATTCGGTGTAGAACATAAAAACAACAAGAAGAAGAGGTACTATGGATAGGGGGCACCAATGGAACACTTGGAATAGTGCATAATGTTGTGGAAAATGATACCCCAAGAGGAATGGCCCCATCATTTTATACACACTCTAGAGGGCATACCAACAAACTGGTATACAGACCAAGAACTGCACAAAGGAACTGCGACCTAGACAGTATTGCAATAGAATTTTACAGTTACTTTTTTCATTCGAGAATGAAAACCCCAACATAGATGCAAATCTTAAAAAGATAAGAGGGAGGATATTCATCAAGGAACCAAAAGTCAAACTCATAACAGAAGAGCAACAACGGAACAAACAGACAGTCAAAGAATTGTTGTCATGTTACCATGTGCAGGAGGAAGCACCAGATGAAGACGATCTGTGCGATATTCAGATCGAGAAAGTGGAAGGTGAAAGAGAAGTGGAGGGAACACCTATAGAATCAAAATTCATTGTTGCATCGATCAAGGTGAAGAAATTCAACATTGGGACAATCGAGAATCCCAAATGGCCAACATTGGTGATTATTGGGATGAAAAAGTAGTAGAAAGCATAACAGAGTTACTGGGCAAGTACAACAACCTGTTTCCCACCACATTTACAGAGATTAATGGTATAGCAGGGGAGCTATGAGAAATGAAGATACCACTCAGATCTAAAGTGAGACCGATCAGAAAACGACCATACAGATTGAACCCAATATATAAGCAAAAATTCAAAGCTGAGATCGATAGGATGCTCGAAGTTGGAATCATAGAACCAATGGAAGAATCAGAATGGATAAGATTGATGGTAGTTCAGGAGAAAAAACAAGGAGGGATATGGATATGCGTCGACTTGAGGAAGTTGAACGATGCATGCCTACATGACCCATTCCCTACACCTTTCACGGATGAAGTGTTGGAGAACATAGGAGGACACAAAGTTTACTCATTCACTGATGGATTCTCAAGCTACCACCAGATCAAGAAAACATAGGAAGATAGATACAAGACCATGTTTTATATAGAATGGGGATCCTACCAGTACACAGTCATGCCATTTGGACTGAAGAATGCACCAACAATATTTTCCAAAGTAGTCATCGTCATGTTTAAGGAATTTATCCACCAGTTTCTATCGATCTACTTGGATGATTGGACAATCTATATCCTATTGAAAGACCATGTATAAGTCTTACAACTGATGTTAAAAATATGTAGGCAGTGCCAAATATCATTAAACATAAAAAAAATGTATATTTGGAACACCATTTGGGATACTACTGGGCCATATAGTATGAAAACAAGGTTTACTAGTAGATCCTGCAAAGATTGCAGTAATTGTTAACTTGCCACCACCAAAAATAGTCCATCAGCTAAGAGCGACATTGGGACACACAGGATACTACAAAAAGTTTATCGAAGGATACGTGTAGATTACTGCACCAATGGAGAAATTGTTAAGAAAAGATACAAAGTTTCAGTGGAACAATGATTGTCAATATGGTCTGGATACATTGAAAGAAAATATGGTCACCGTGCCAATACTAGTATTTCCAGACTGGGAGAAGACATTCCACATACATGTAGATGCATTAGCCATAGCACTTCGAGCTATCTTGGCACAACCAGGAGCGACAGATTTAGATCACCCTATAGCATTTGTGAGAAGAAAGCTATCAGAATCAGAACATAATTATAACACTATAGAGAGGGAAGGTCTAGCTATGGTCTACACACTGCAGAAGTTCAAAAATTACTTATTGGGAAAACACTTTAATATGTTCATAGATCACTCAACCCTTAAATATCTAGTCAACAAGCTAGTGTTGGGGGGAGAATCTATCGATGGTTACTATTGTTTCAAGAATTTGATTTTGAGGTAATAGTCAAGCCAGGAAAATTGAATGCAAGACCTAACCACCTATCAAGGGTCACAAACGGAGAAGAACCTACAAATATAGAAGACAACCTCCCAGACACACAATTATTTTCAGTCCAGATCGTTGATGAATAATTTGTAGATATCATTCAGTACTTGAGCACAGGTATTGTGCCACAGGAGTATAAGACTGCGCAAAATAAAAACCTGGTAGTCTGGGCTACAGACTATCAACTGATCGTAGGACACTTATACAAAATGGTCATAGATAATATCTTTCTCAGATATGTGTTAGAACACTAAATACCAAGAGTTTTAACAGAATCCCATGAGGGAATAGCAGGAGTACATGACGCAGGAAAAGATACAACACAAAAGGTATTGCACGTAGGACTATGGTGGCCAACCATTCATAGAGACTTGAAGGAGTACTGCCAGAGATGCGATGTCTGTCAAAGGGTTGGTAAACCAAACAGAAGGGACGAGATGAAATTACGACCATAGGTAACATTGCAAGCATTTGATAAATGGGCAATAGACTTTGTGGGACCAATCAACCCACCAACAAAAATAACAGGAGCAAGGTACATTATTACCGTGACAAAATACCTGACAATATGGGCAGAAGAAGCACCAATGATGGATTGCAGCGTAGAAACACCATCACACTTTCTGTTTGAACAAGTAATCACTCGATTTGGGTTCCCAAGATTTTTTATGAGTGACAAAGGCACGCACTTTATTAAGAGTACTATCAACTCTATGATTGAATAATTTGAATTCCATCATCAGAAGAGCACACCATATCACCCACAGGCAAATGGCACAGTAGAAGCATTTAACAAAATCCTTGAGAATGCACTGACAAAGATATGTAATGTCAACAGGGACGATTGGGACTTAAAAATACCAGCAATATTGTGGGCCTACATGACCACATGTAAGAAGTTGACAGGGCACACATCGTTTAAACTGGTATATGGTCAAGAAGAAGTGGTTCCATTATAATTTTTGGTACCCAGTTTGCGCGTAGTAGCAATTACACACATGAAGGAACAAGGTGCCGTATAGGAGAGACTAAATCAATTGATGACCATGGAGGAAGACCGAATCTTGGCAGGATTCCACCAGTAAGTTCAAAAAGAAAAAGACAAATATTGGCATGACATACACATCAAGAAGAAAAATTTCAAGGAAGGAGATTTAGTATTGATGTATCACAATAAATCCATTCAGCACCCAGGAAAACTCAGAATGCATTGGTTAGGACCGTACGAAGTAAAAACTGTCACAGATGGAGGAGTTGTATAGTTGAAGGACTTAGTAGGTGTAGAACTCAGTGGGATGATCAACGAGAGCCGATTGAAGCCGTATAAGGAAATTCGACCACCCACAACTTGAAATTCACCGCGCCGAAAAAAATAAAATAAAATAAAAACCACAGGATATTAAATGGTACCAACAAAGGTACAATATGTCGAAAGAAGAAGTAGCACACACAGTTAGGAATACAAACTCGACAAGGAAAATTCCAATGGACAGGTCACAGGGGGAACAAGAGGGAAAAGTAAAGGTGGCAAAAATAGTACGAAATGATGAAGTTATGCGAAATTGAATGTCAGAAAGGACTAATGGGAAACCTCATTAATTGCACCAAATGGAGACAGTAAAGGAGAGAAATGGAAAGTACAAAGGAACCAGAGGTTCATTGAATCCATATTAAAACTAGCATCTTCGACAAGCTTCATGCGATGCCCATACAAAACATGGATGTGGGAGAAAACAATTTATTGCGAGAATGGAAAAGAAAGAGAGTGAGAAAGCATACGAAGCACATAGTGTAACTCATAGAGGTTACAGATACCATTGAACTTAGAAAATGCTCAAAATTCACCACCATGGAACCAACAAAGAAATCAGAACCAAGCCAGACTTCCAGACACTCCAGAGTTATAACCAGGGCATAGGTACAATTGGAGGAAGGAAAACAATAACCAATAGAGATCACCAATATTGATGAAATCCCATCACCAGATACAACACCGATAAACCCCATACCCATGGTGGAAGAAAACCAACAGCCAACACCTGAGGGTCTGAATGTGGATATGCTAGAAGAAGAACGAGAGAAATAGAACCAGGGAACAGGAACCCTGAAGGAGGTTCAACCAGAGAACCCTAAAGAAACTCTGAGAGTCAATGGGACAATGAGAAATCAGGAAGCAGTAGTCGAGCTAGGTGAATCTCAAACAATTGTGTCATACCACCCACCGAAAGGAACAATGGAAGATTTCACGGGGTGGCTAGAATGATTTATCGAATTATGACCGATGGAGGCTAGAACCTCAAGACAACCATTACCGAAAAAAGACAAGCAACAGGTACTGAGGTCACCACGCAAGGAACTCGTCGTAGCCCTTGTTTTTCCACGTATACCATATGGGGTATGGGTGAAATCGGACTTGCTAGGTCATGTCGAGAAGCTAAAATACTCAGACCATGATGTAACAGACAAAAACAAGTTCCTAGAATTTGCAAAGAAATTAAACTTACAGAATGTGGGCATGAATGTAGTTGGGGAACCAATTGATCAACCACTCCAGTGGGCAGGAGGATTGGAGAAAATGGGGATTTTAGGTCTGCTAGAGCTACCACACTTTGGCAGAGGACAGTACACAAAAATTTGCGTCAAACAACTGATGACAGTCACACATGGCGGGGATATATGGTTGGACAAGCTCATCTCGATAGACGTGGATCTCATTATGCACATTACAGGGAATCCATCCTAGGGCATGGATCCCACACAATTTCTCGATGACAAAACAAAGGAGAAATCACTCGTGGAAGAGATGAAAAATAAATATGGCACTAACATGGGGACACAAGGAATCATCATCAAGAGGATCAATTATGCCGCGACATAAATGGACGCAAAAATATTGGCCTACAAGATGACAAGAAAATGTTGTAAGGAGGAAGTCATGGCTACGTTCGTTGCAGTTGTAGAACAATGTGTCGAGGGAACCACAGTTAGCTGGGCACCCTACCTTTTGAATTTGTTCTTGGATGACTACAAGGATGCATAGGATCTAGGAACATAATTTCATATGATGATAGCCATTATGGGATGGAAGGAACCAAACTATGTATATTTCTCCACCAGACCCAAGACGAATCATGGAGCAAGATATTTATCACTTGGAACTGCATCAGAAGCCAAGCACAGGAAGATGAACATAGTTGTATTCGAGGGATACCTTTGCTACCTACATGAGACCATCACCAATATATGGAGGATAACATTGCAGGCTATGGCATACTATCGAGACATCGCCAACTTCAAGGCCACTTGACATGCGATGTGGAGACAGACACATAAGGTCCCCAATAAGTAGTGGCTACAATTATGCTATTGCATCATGGAGGGCGACATCGACATGGTTATCCAGGATTGGGAGGACGACTGGAAGATTCCAGTCCTCACCCAAGACATACCTACAAAGACAGTGAAATAGGAGACAGGGCAGGAAGAAACACAACCTCGGGAAGTCCCAGTGCCCAAGAAATGAAGTATACGGGCCAGACAAAAACAAAGTAGATAAACAAAGGGACAACTAAGATGGGGACCCAGAAGGGGAAGAATAATAATACGCAGACGACCCAAGAACAACATAAATAGGTTGAGGCAGCACAAGGGACTACACCAAGTCCCAATCCACAAGAACCAAGCCTGACTAAGAGACCAACTACTCAGACAGGGGGTGCGTGCAAGAATATGAAGGCACATAGAACACCTCTAGAATACACGATCACAGAGGATGATGCAGAAATGATAGCCAAAATGGTTCAGGATTGTATATCCGAGGATTTCAACAATGTTGTGCACCACAAGGACAAAATTAAAGAGGAGATGGTAGACATGCGACATTTCTTCAAGCATATCGGGGAATCACATGCAACGGGTAGCAACATAGGAACATGGTTTTGAACATCATAGATAGGAGAAGAACCTGAAGCAAGGGAGTGAGATACAATCCACATAATATTGCATCTAAGTGAAACATTCCACATTACACCCAACGTGTTGCTCATGGACGAGATCATGGGGCAGACACCCCTAAAGGACTTAGCTCAACTCCAACTGGTATTTATGCAGATACCATCTACAACTCTACACAAATTACAAGTTAGCGTTACCGAAGAGGTACAGTCTCATGCATGCACAGACTTAGCCAAATTACAGTAGGCAATGGAGAAGAGGGACATGTTGGAATTAATATATGAGAACGCTAAGCTCGAGACCCAAGAGGAGAAGGAGCACATGAATCGATTGGAACGAAAAGTGGTCAGAACTTATGAGAAGATTCCAAAGACCGCACAGAGGGACAAACTCACAGCAACATAGAAAAATGATCAGATTGTGTAGGAAATCGATCAATATCAGAAGGATATTGAGAATCTCCATGAGAATATCACACCTACCACTCCACCATAGGTAAGGGAGAAAAGTAGTAAGGAGGCAACAAAGAATCTATAAGAAATAGAGAAACAGGTCAACGCAATAGCCGAATTTTTCGATAAAGCAACACAACTTTGGACAAAGTTAAAAGAGGATCATCAAGTCTAGCGGTGGGAAAAGGAAGAATAAAGGATAAGCACAACTATCCAGGACCTAAAGTAGAGGCATAAGACAATTCCCATCACGGAGTGCGTCAAAGGGGTGTAGGATATGAATAAGCTACAGGCAAAACTCACCACTGCACAAACATAGAAAAGGAGCATCAGGCTCAAATGGAACCACTCCAAGAGTGAGTAGCAGAAGTCATTACAAAGGAAAAGGAAGCCAAGACATATATGGCATAGACCCAAGTAGAGTGCACAGGGTTGATCAGTGACGAGATTGCAGGACAGATAGTAGACGCACTCAAGGAGAAGATCACACAGGCTCAAACACAAGCAACGGATCTCAAGGAAAAATTCCAGGCAATCACCAGGGAGATCGACGAAGCACACAAAGGTTAGGTGGCTTGGGACGAGCCACATGTCAGTTTTGGGGGCCTGTTGGAAGCAGGCCAAAGAGGAAAGCAAGGTGAGTTTGGGAAATAAGGATTGCATGAGGAAAGCGACAACTGGAAGGAAAAGAAGCACGCCCACATGCATGGAAGACCTAACGACGTTAGGGTTATGGTTTTTGGAATATATTGTAATGGTTGGAGAGCCATAAAGATATAAATAGAGATACCTGTGTCTCATAGGAGAGATCTAAATGGAAGGGAAGCATAGAGATATAGAGAGACGAATACAAAGAAACGAATGCTATGTAATATTTTCCTGTATGACCTAATTTTGTAAGTTGTTGAGCTAGAGAGGACTGAGGAGGGTAGATCTTGAGGGTTAGATCGCAGGCTGAGGAGCTTGGTGTGATCTAGTCCACCTCATAATATATCTTAACCCAAATGCGAAGAGTTGTAAGCGTACAACATTGGAGTTTTAAAATGACTATAATACAAGAGCTAAGAGATAGATATTTATGGACGTAGCCCAGGAGGGGGTGAACCAAGGTAACACCTATGTTATGTGATTGAATGCATGTATTTATTTATTGTCTTCAGTAGATATTGATATGCTAAATGAGTGAGTTGTTATACTTCATGTTAATCGTAAATAACATTGCAATACGTTAATAAGTTACAACAGAGTTCTCCACATACCATCCTCAGATATTCCACTCAATCCTAGGTTGCAAGCACATGAGTATTGCAGCCACCCATTAAGACTATCTCCGGTGAGACAACGCAGTGCACCCTATGTGCTACATTTCCTTCTGGTTCACCGGGAGGGCTGATAGTTTTAGAGGCTTTGTTGGAACCCCAAACACACATGAACCCTGGGTCACTCAATACAAACTTAGACAGGATATGTAACTAACCAAGACTCATGCTTTGCAATGGTATCCTATTTGGATAACTATTTTGAGGGAAATGGATTATACCGCTATGATCGAATCTCAACATATATTCAAAAATCACTTGTCTTCTTCTCATAATCCCACCAAGACAATCATTACAAGGACATTCATATTTCTCCAAGATCTTCTCATTGACTATTCTCTCATCATGTGCATGGTATTCATTCATTGACAAAATTGTTCGTTGACTCATCTTCAATTTTCTGCATTCAATTATGACACCGGTATGATAATCTTACTTTCAAATCTCTTCTTCTATCTCATCTTGAATTTAAATGCAATATCAAAACCAATTCCTAGAGAGAAAAAGGGAATTTTAAGACTACAATAGATGTTATAGTATACTTATCTGATTACTAGGGTGTAGACATAACATCTATTGTAGTACTATTTATTTCTTGGAAAATAATTCTGGTCATATGCTTGGAGATTACTCCCCAAGCAATATGACATATAAAGGAGAAAAAATACCTTCTATAATTTCTAAAAAAAGTGAGAGAGTTTACAATTTTGATGATCGTCATCTAACTAGTTATCAAGGAAAAGCCTCTCATAATTTTAAGAGGCCATTGTTATCTAGCCCAAAAAGAAGGCCCTGAAAAACTAATGAAAGTTCTTCAAACTTAGATTATGATGATGATGATGATGGATATTTTGAATCTGATGATGATGGGACAAGTAGAAAAGGATTAATAAATCAATATCTGTAGGAAGAAAAGGATATGAAACAATGAACAAAAAATATCATATGGATTATTTTGGGGTGCATCCTTATGAATTTGATGATGAACTTACAGA
>ML782766.1:556218-614344 GCA_009831015.1 Picea engelmannii | reverse complement strand
GGTTCTCTTCGAACCTGGAGGAAAAATAATTTAGAATTACAATTGGAATCTATGTCAGGAAAAAAATAACAAAGCTGAAGTTTATGCCCAGCTCCAAGGAATTAAACTGGAAAAACAAAAGAAAATATTCAATTTGAATCTAGTGGGAGACTCGAAGATGATCACAAGAACAATTTTCTATGGATCTTCCCAAAAAAAACATGTGTCTAAAACTCATCATCGAATTTTTTTTACTTTTATTCAAAGGTATGAATAAAATAACATCGAGGAAGACAAAATGGCCAATTGAGCCATTTGCAAGGCCCCTATTTATTTAGGGGTGGACGAGGGTCATAGTATAGCCCCCCCCATGATGCAAACGAGTCTCTTCATGAACAGGGACTTCATAAGCAGGGGCCAAATATGGTGGGAGAAATAAAGTGGTATGTGGTCCACCATGTGGGAAAATTTAACTTCAATTGACATCTGTTGGCATGAGGATAATTGGAACGAGGATAGATCGTACTCCAAAAACTCCATGGCGAGGGCAAGGAAATATTGTTGCAAGTGTATACTTGTGGGATGAAGTATGTTGGAATTTATGGCCCAGACTAAACAAGCATGAAGAGACAACGTCACGGCCCTGATTAAGGTTGAAGCAGCCCAAAATGCATCATCCCCTCTCATCCTTCATTACTAGTTGATGATGTTAATGGTACCTGATTCACGAGATAGATCTTCGGTCCAATGCATAGTTTCTCCTCCCATGAATTGGGACTACTTTTTTTTGTATGATGCAATCATGATTCTCCATGGCTCGATCTTGGATAGGGATACTTATTCCAGAAGGCACAACCCTAAGGTATATCTGCTCTCCTTTATGGTGTTTCTCCCTGAGCAAAGGTGGAGTCTGATTTTTATTTTTTCCATTTGGAAGGAGTCTAATCCTGAGGTTTATAGACTTGATAAATCCAAGGTTTTTTTCATTTTCATTTTGTGGTTCTTTGCTTGGTATCTAGGTCTAGGTCTACCCAGTTGGCTGGAGTACGCTTGGATTTTGGCCCAGAGTTTTCTTGACTTTTTAGGTGGGTTTGGAGCTTATCCATCCCCTAGTCTAGTCACTTTTTCTCAGGATTATGATTGTGTTTGGGGAGATTTGAGCCCTCGCCTCTTCTCTTCTGATGTTTAATCGGTGTCTCTGCAGTTCCATCTACCCTAGGCCTTGTTGGAGAAAAGCCTCTTTCAGTCTTCGACTTGGTATCTCTGAGCAATTGGGCTAACAAAAACTTGGAAGGATTTACACTCTAGTACTCATAGGGCGCTCATGAATATGGATCCTTCATGGTTTGTTGTAGGTCATGGAAAAAAGATGTTGATCAGGAGTGCATGGATTTCCATAGGCTTAAAATTCAAATCAGTGCCATCAATTCTACTCTTACATTCAAACTAGAAACTCTGTCCCAAAACATGATGCTCATAGGTAAACTACAGGATGAAGTGTATGCACAAAGTATCCAAATTGAGGATCTCAAGGGACACATAGAACAGTGGGAGAAAAAATCATACCACTCTAACCCCCTCACCAATCTCCACAAGGCTTTGAGTAATATATTAGAAGGAATTGTTAGTCAAATTTCTAATCTAAATGAACCAGTGGAAGATAGTTATGAACATCATGGCATGTAGGTAGTAAAGAAGGAGCTAAGAGGTTGATTCACTCTTTTATGTTAAAGATATGTTTCATCTGTCTATCTATATAAATGGTACTTTTTATCCGTTTTTTACCTCTAAATACAACAATAGCGTTATTTTTTGGTCAGTAGTTAAAAATGTTGTTAAGATAGTAGGGAATTATTTTTTAAAGCCTGGACTAAATATCAGAGATGAAGACTCTCAAGGTCCAATGAAGCCTCCTTTTTGTAACTTCATGGTCTTGACTACATCTTTTTAATGAAAAATTTACCAGTTCTTTTTATTAAAAAAAAACTTCCACATCATTTAAGAGAAAAGTGCAAGTATGTTCTCAAGTTTTTTATGATGTTAATTTGTAATGAAAACCTGTTATGAAGACAAGAAATGGTTTCTAAATTCTCCTAACCACTTGCTCTAAAGTTTCTCATTATTTATAAGGGGAATATAGGAAATTGTTTCTAAATTTTCCTAACCACTCCATAATATTTTTGGGACAATTTATTGAGAAATTTATAAAGAAATTTCAAGACATTTAGATCTTTGTAAGATAGTGGGTAAGTATGCTCTGAAGTTTCTATGATGTCACTTTGTAATGAAAACTTGCTATGAAGACAGGAAATGGTTTCTAAATTCTCCTAACCACTTGATCTGGAGTTTCTCATTATATATAAGGGGAAGATAGGAAATGGTTTCTAAATTTCCCGAACCACTCCATAATATTTTTGGGATAATTTATTGAGAAATTTATAAAGAAATTTTAAGACATTTAGATATATGTAAGATAGAAACCCCAAAATGGATCATATTTATGGATCAGTCTCATTATTCTCTTCTTGAATTAAGCTTAGCATCCATGAGATTTATATGCATTCAAAAATATAACAAATACATAATACTGAGAAAAAAAATGACTAACCTAAGAAGGGGAAGATGTGGATTTCATCTCTTCTACTAAATAAGCCCTCTCCTGCCTCTTCAAAATCCTCCAATTTTTGTCCACTACAGTTTTCATATCCATTTATACTACTAGTGGTACATATATTATAGTGTAACCCAAAAAACAAATTCAACGGTCGTCACTTAATAAAATCCCTTAACCAGGTTATCATGCCCCTTACCACCAATTAACTGTTAATTATCAGGATGAACTCCATTAATGAATGGAGAAGTCGGCCACTAAATTGTGAATATAATTTAAACCACTCATAGAGATAAAATCAATCCCTTAACCTGGTTCTCATGCACCCTCCTTCCCTTAACCTGGATTTCACGCACCCTCCCACCAATTAAATGAGTAGGATGAACTCCATTAATGGTAGATGGAGAACTCATCCAAGGATATACTCCATTAACGGATGGAGAAGTCAGCTAGGGCATAACGCCCATGGGATAATTTTCCATGCTTTTCCAAAAACCAAATTCGTCATTCTAAAAATTATTTCCATAAAATTATTTTACCTTAAAAATCACCAAAATTTTATACAAATTATATAAAATCCTTAGAAATTTGAATAATTTTACAAAAATATCGCCAAACATTTTATAGTTGGCATATTAACGGCTAGTAAGATTCACAAAGGTTTCTACATTTTAAAATAAATACCCATCCTCTCTCCTCCATGTCGGTCGATACGAGCTTCATTACATGTGGTTTGAAAATGTCAATATATAAGTTACTTACCGAGCACATACACTATCATAATTTTATTTTATTTACATGTGGTGGTGTGAAAAATATCCCATATTATAATTATATGCCATGTCATCATTACCATACACTATAATAATTCTATGTTATATTATAAAGAACTTCCATTGGTTCATTTCTTGATATGGATTAATGAACAACCCATTTTCACACACATCTTATGAACAATATTTACTATGAGTAAGCCCCCCAAATTAAATTTCTCAATGCAGTGTAATATAAAGTCTAATAATTGACTATATGGAGTAGTTTCCCATGGTTTGATCTAGTTCAAAGTAATTAGTAAGTTCCTAATGGAATTTTCAAGATCATGTTGATATAAGACATATAATCTCTCCACTAGGACATCATCATAATTAATAGCTAATTTGGGGTCAATTGCCTAAGCCCCCCAAATATTTAAATCTCTCAATGCAATGCAATATAAAGTCTAATAATTGAATAAATGGAGTAGTTTCCCATGGTTGGATCTAGTTCAAAGTAATTAGTTAATTATCCTAAGGGAATTTTCAAGATGATTATATATTTGATACATAATCCTGCAATATATAATTATATTAATTAGCTCGCAGCGATAGGACATTGTCATAATCATAGCCAATTTGGTGTCAATTGCTAAGTTGTGACACATGAGGGGGTCTACAATTTACTAAATTCTAACATTGTAGATGGATTAAGAGACCCCCTAGAATCCATATGCAATGTTAGAATTTAGTAAATTGTACAAATTCATTGTCAAAATTGTAATTTTCCATTGTTGGAGTGACACAACTAAAAATGACCAAATAAATGACCAATTGTTATGTGGCCATTTTTAGTCTAGTTATATTTCGTGACCAAATTTGGTCATTTATCTTGGTATTTTTTAGTTTAGTTCTTATCCCATGACCAAAGTGGTCATTATCTTGGTCTTTTTTAGTTAGCTCACTTAAAATTGATCAATTTTGGTCATTTATCCCTTGAAAAAATTGTGGTGGCCAATTTTTTTGGTCGCCTGTCACTTATCTCTCATTTTGTACTAGTTCCATATTCCTCCTTGGGAGGGCCCTTGAGTCCCCCAAAAGTAGATATTTACTCTCCTATCTATGACTAACAATGGTGAAGAAATTCTTGGTCAACTTTCTCAAGAGGTGAGAAGCTTACCGAATGCTATGATTGTTCAAATATCTCTCAAGGGAATAGATGGCTTCTCTAAGAGAAAATGAGAAGCATAACAATACAATGAATTCCTTCCTTTCTAGCATACTATGGCCATGTATTTATAGGACCATAAAAATATATTATGTGACATGTTCCAAGTGTGAATGGGAGACCTTTGGAGGTACTTTCCATCCTTCAGTCACCCCAAGACGAGATTTTGGGGCAATATTGAGGTATTGTCTTGGTACACTTTAGACTGGATGTGGTTGAGGCCCGAAAAATTTCATAAATGTGTCTTTTCTGCATTAGTGCAAGTTTCTTCACAGGAAATCACATAGGACGCACAAAGTGTGCATCCAACGCTTTGTTGACCCGTGTAGATGTGTGTGCGTTGACTTTGCTGGAAGTGCATAGAAATTCATGGGTATTTTTATATAGTTTTGGAATATTGCTAAAATATGTTTTCTAAATGTTGGAAGTATGTTTTGTTTGTGGTGATTGTTTATTCGACCAATGTCTATTTTTCTGGTGAGCGATTTTCAGTGATAACACCAATATTCCTGGATCGAAGGTTATATATTTTACACTAGGATGGATCTCATAATCCGATGTTGTGTTAAAGAGGATGAGATCCATAATATCCTAAGGGATTGTCATGATGGGCCTTGTGGAGGCCACTTTATTGAAAAAAGGACCGCCTACAAAGTTTGGCATTCAGGATATTGTTGGCCCACTATTTTTCGATATGCTCGAGAGTATATGAGGAGTTGTTATAGCTTCCAAAGAATAGGACGACCTATTCAAGAAGATGAGATGTCGCTTGAGACCCAAGTTATGGTAGATCCATTCAAAAAATGGGTCTTGGATTTTATAGGGTCTATTCACCCTTCATCTAAACAAAATACCTACATCCTATTTTGTATTGATTATGTCACTAAACGGGTGGAGGAAAAAACATTCCCAAAGACCACAAAGAAGGTAGTATTAGACTTCCTCTATGGAAACATAATCATAATATTTGGGGTACCATGGGAGATAGGGAGATATGGAGGGGTACAAGTCACCTCCAACCACATTCAGGTCATCATGAAGCAATAATAGATCAAGCATAGGATAACCACATCATACCACCAACAAGCCAATGAGAAGGTGGAAGGTTCTAAAAATATTTTGGAATCCATAATAACTAAATCTATCCAACTACATCTCAGGTATTGGGGATATAGACATCCAAATGCTTTGTGGGATTATCATACTACATGGAGGAACACTATAAGATTTATCCCCTATGATATTGTATACATTAATTAGTGTTATCATTCTTATTGAGTTAGAGATAAAGACATTGAGGATTGCACTATAGTTAGGCATGGAATTATCAGAAGCACAATAGAACCAACTAAAGTAGATCAATGATCAAAAAAATTTCATCAAGCCATCATACGTCTATTGTTTAGAAATAAAGATCCAAATGACATGAAAAATTGATAAAAAAGAAAAATTTCCAGTTGCGGGATTGGGATCTTCTTTATGACTTTAGGTTCAAATATTTTAAAGAAATTTTGCAGACCCATTGGCTAGGGCCATATAAGATTTATACCATCTATGAAAATAGGCAGTGAAGTTGTGTATGATCGATGAGGAATATATTCCCTTGACGGCCAATGGACATCGCTTACAAATATATAGAAAACCATTGTCCAAGGATGCATTCATTAAAAATATTGTGACTTGTTGGCACAACAAATATTTGAAGATTGTAGGTGCAATGACCACTCCATCCACATCAACATCATAATGGTTCTTTCCTTTATCAAAATAATAACAATAACAACAACAATAAAAATAATAAAATAAAAATAAATTTATAACTGTGAAAACTCCTTTGGGGCACAGTTACACAAATGTCATCTAGAAACCAACCTTTGATATATGATATTTTCAAAAAGAAATAAAAAAAACAAAACCTTCCTAAGACTTCATTTTTGCAGCATAATGATTTTCATGTCCTGTTTGCAAATATTTATTTTTCTATATATTTGTCTATTGTCGTTTCTATACCCATCCTAAAAATATTTCTACAACCACTCTACATACATTTCTACAGCCATGCTATATATATTTCTACAACCATTCTATAGATTTTTTTGTAGCCATGCTACATATATTTATATTGTCACTCTACATATCTTTCTACAACCATGCTATAGATATTTCTACAACCATTCTACAAATATTTTTTCAGCCATGCTATGTCACGTCCTGATTTTCAAATTCCCCTATTTAGCATTGGAAATGACTTTCTTGGCTTGTCAGTGAAGAAAAAAGTAGTCAAAAGGGGTTATTTATTGTCACTTAGTTAGGATATGTTATGTATTTAAAGTGACATTAGATTAATAAGTTACTTATCTGTTATTAAAAGTGACTTTTAATCCTAAAGTGAAATAAAAAGGGGGATAAGGGTCATATTTTATTTAGTAAAAAAGGGTATAAGGGTTACATTTGATTTGGTGAAAAAAGGGAAATTTCTAGAAGACATAGAGAAAGGATAAAAGGAGGGGTAGAGCCTCACATTGGATTATGATTTGATCTCTCATTTTGGAAGTTCTCTTGTGGCCATTTTTATGTTAGGGTTTAGCAAAAACCTTTCACTATTGGTTTAGTTTCGGTGGTGAAATATCCACCCTAGCTAGACAAGCGGGGAATCCACCCAGGATTTCCATTGGAGCCTAGACAAGAGGGGAATTCATCCAGGATTTGCATTGGAGATTTATCTTGGGGTATGATTTTTAGTTGGAGATATACCAACTTGCATAGGAAGTTTACAGAACCTTCCAGACAAGACTGAGCCCATACATTTGTAGGTTTTAGGAGCATTTCAGAGAAACCAAGGTTGAAGGCATCCTTGCAAGTCGAGCAAAGGGTGTCCCGCAAAGCCCCACTAGAATACTAAGTGTGTCCTTGAGGACCTCTGCGATCGAGGGTTTGCAGTGATTGATTATATTTAGACGATGAGGGTTACAAGGGTGGATATTCTACAGTAGATTCAGGGGGATCATGGAAAACTTCCAAGTGTTTTATTTATTTCTGTGTGCGATTGTGCATCTTCCATTGCAGCCAATTGAGATATGTGAGGTTAGTGTTTAGTGCAGTTGTTGTTACAACCAATAGAGATTTGTATTGCTTTGATTTTTTAAGATTCCATCCATAATTAAATGTCATGATCATCTCTTCCATTTTTTGTACTTGCAACTTGTTTTGATAAGATGTCTACTATGAGTTTACATGCAGCCTGTTTGTCATAAGTAACCAACCAACTCAAAACTTTGTTTGTAAAGTATTTCACTAAAATAATCAGCTTGAAACACATTATCCTAGCCTATTATAAGTGGGGAAATTACAGTGGTATCAGATCTTGTTATCCTCTCAACCTGTGAGGGTATACAATCTTGGATTTCAAACTAAGGAAAAGGTGTAAGAAAGGATGGGAGTAGGTTTTGCACTCAGGTGGTTAAGCTAGATGGAGGAATATCCAAAGTCTGTGATTGAAATCTCAAGGACAATAAAAACAATTAAAATCATTCCTTACCACTACTATAAGTATATAATATTGGGTGAGGAGATTAGCATAGCTTTACCCTTTAGAAGATATTTCACCCTCAATTACAGATGTTGTCCCAAGAATGTGGACATAGATTCCTTTAAAGAAACAGAGAATAAATTAAACACAAATGAGCATGAAGGACAGGTGAAGTAACATGCACCTAGACATATTGAGAATGTGTGCATAAAGGCATACAAAACATGAACTTATGATGCATCATTAGAGATAACCAATGAGGATGATGAAATTAGTGTTTTGGATGGGTATACATATGATGAATTAGAAAAAGATGAGGATGCAACCTCTCATGATAACTATGAGGAGATGTTCCAATCCATCAATGTTTAGGATCCAACAACTTCCACTATGTACGATGCTTATGATGAGGGTATTCCAAGTATGATGACACCTTCGCATGATGAGGATTCAATACCTTATCCTATTTAGGACATATATGATGATGCATGCATGATTGTACTAGAGCTATGCATAGATGATAATAAAGGGGTTGATTTGGTGGAAAAGAACAAATCAAAAAACTTGTATGAGGAGTATATCCCAAAATGAGTTAGTTGTTTCCTTTTGTGACACCCACACCATGTCAATGAAATAACATTGCGTGAATTGGAGAACTGATTATTGGTCATGGAGGAGAAAGTTGTGCATATGTTGATGAGGAAATATGGTACTCATAAGTTTATTGAGTAACTTATATGGAAAACCCTATTGGAGGAGAGACAAAGGGGAATCATAGGTGGGGTCACTAGTACCCAATTAAGAATCATCAAAGAATCACTAGAGCAGAAAAAATCTGAGTACTTGCAATTTTTCATGGATAGAGAGCTTGCTCTCAAGTTTGTTGAAGACAAAGAAAGGGAGATTGAGAAGATTTGTTATCAACTTAGTTTGGCATGCTATTCATCATTTAAAACAATAGAGACTCCATCATCTTTGGAAATAGTGACACATGAGGGAATGAGTGACACTCATTATCTGAGGGAGGAGCCTCTTGTGATGATTCCGCATGAAGAATGTTCATATTTTCAGATGTTTGAGGAGAGGTTTGACACAAAGGTTTTTGACCGTGCACCTGTTTTGAATTACATGGATCATGAGCCATTTATTGTAGCTAAAGTCTTATCTACATAGGAGGTAGTTGAGAAAATTCCTTGTGGAGCAGCCAACAAGGAATTATATGCACTGGTTGATTGGGGGATTGAGTATAGGACAGATGTGGATCCAGGTTTAGTTGATATTAGTAGAGTGATTGATGCATTGGCACAAATAGGATAGAAGGTGGCACATGATTATATGGTGTTATGCAATAGTATACAACAATATAGAGTGGTGTACGGTGGTGTACAGTAGGGTTTTACGATGTTTCCCCCTAGGAGACCTCTAGACATGGATTTCAGACATATCATTGAGTTTGGTTCACGCATGATCGATGAGTGGATGTATGTGATGTATGGAGGAAAATATTCCTTAGAGATTGATCTTCAATTGGGATATCAGTACTGGATCAGGGATGGAGAGAAGGATATGCTCAAGATCACTCTAAAATAGTACCTTGAGTCCTTGGTCATACCATTGGGGTTGACCAATGCACTTGACACTTTCCATTCTTGTGGGAAGTGGAAGTGGCATCTATTGTTATTTTCTGATGCCAGTGGTATATTCGACAGGATATGGAGGGATCATCTGAGTCAAAAGAGCGAGGAAAGTAGGATTATAAACATGTTAGAGTTCTTTCATTTGGGATATGTGGTCAGAGAACATGAGGAGATCCATATTGTATTGGATCATTCCACGGATATTTTAGCTGACATAGTGGTGGATGGAATTATCCATTACAGAGGTGGAACACATATAGTCCTTGAGTCCACACTTAGGGAGAATATTATGAGGAATACACATGATTCACCTTTGGTGGGGCATTCTGGGTACCCATATGAGTATGAGACACCACATGTGACAGGGATATTTTGTAGGGAGGTGTTCAAAATCCACGGATTACTTGAGTACATTGATAGCATATTATCAGGCACAAAGTTGATTCCTAGTACTTGGTTTGCACAATATGATGGCATACTAGGGAATTGGCTCATTTTGACTTTGATAGTTACTAGTATGGCACAATAGAAGCTAGAAGGTATTGGGAGTGGTGGAATTCCAATTTGGTGGTGGGATCTAGGAATTCATATGAGTGATAGATTGGTTGGGATGATGATCAAAATATCCATAATAGTGATTGGTATGATTAATTTTTTGGATAACAATAGAGGGGATGTCGATACTTACTCTATATGGTCGAACACACTCTAGGCTTGTTGTGGATTTGTAGGATTAGACTTCACTGAGATACCTTCAAAAGAGAGAATCCAAGATAATGATTCCAGTCCCTTCCAGAAGTTCATCTTAGGGTTCCAAGAGAGGATAATGTATACTGGGCGCGTTGGTCCGACGGTGATGATCAGAGTGGTGTAACATCATCATGGTGGTACCTTTCTAGGATTAGTTTGGGACTGTGTGATTACATTGCTTGATAGTTCAACTAGTATTAGAAATGTGAGCACCAGTTTTGACTTTCTAGAGTTTACCTTTGGGAGGCTTAGGAGTAGTTTCTTGGAGGAGTGTTCTTTCAAGGAGTTGACTGATTTTATGCACTTTATGATATATTGGAGTATTAGGGACAGTATGATGGGTTCTTGTATCAACATATTGTATATTAGTACTAGGAGAAGAGAGTACTTTAGGAATATCTGAAAGAGGTTATCATGGAGAGGATTCATAGAAGATGTAGGGGAGTATACGACTTGTCAGTGGAGAAGGTCAGGCGTACTCATTCCATAGGATGGATGCAGTCTTTGTCCATTTATGGGCGAGAGTGGGAAAGCATATCGATAGATTGAACCACATATTTACCGAGGATATAATGGATTGATATTATGTCTCCAGTGATTGACCAATTCATTCACTTTCCAGTGGTATCTTCTTAGTATGGGGAAATGTAGATGATAGAGCTATCTAGTGGATGGATCTCTAGATTCCATCAGAAACCAACATTCATTGTCAATGACTGGGACAAACTTCCTTTTTTGATATTCAGGGTCGGGTATGACAGTGGATTTATAGGCCATGACTTCATATGGATGCATATGACAACTAATATTCATTATAGTAGGCTCAAACCTTACAGGTATGTCAACATGGAGTTACAGGAGAGGGGGATGCAGTGTGGGAACGATGTTCGAAGGACTATGATCAGAGTGGAACAAGATCAATGTGGTGGTTACTTTCTAAGGATAGCTTGGGACCCTAGGATTTTAGTAGGAGATAATGTGACAATTGACATAGAGGCCAGAGCCAGTTTTTTGCTTCATGAGATTAGTTACTTAGTAGAGCAGTTCCTTGATGGTTTGATCACTTTGTTACAACACCAAGTGGAATTACTTGTGGGAGGTTTTCAGGAGACCTCACATGTTTGTACATTACCATACCACGCCTTGAGAAAAGGATGTTTCACATCTTACAGGGTAGTTTGGTATCCTGTTACAATTTTTCAGTTTTAGTCTGGATCAATCGATGGAGTGTCGAGCCAATATGGCATTGTTTCAGGACAATCAATGTTTGGGAAGGGAGGATTTTTCATGTCCCCATTTTTGGATTCCCTTGTTCATCATTGGAAATGACTTCCATGACTTTTCAGTGAAGAAAAATGGACTCAAAAGGGGTTATTTAATGTCACTTAGTTAGGATATGTTATGTACTTAAAGTGAAATTAGATTAATAAGTTACTTATCTATTATTAAAAGTGACTTTTAATCCTAAATTGAAATAAAATGGGGGATAAGGGTTATATTTTATTTATTCAAAAATGGGATAAGGGTTACATTTTATTTGGTCAAAAAATGGAAAGTTATAGAAGACATGGAGAAAGGATAAAAGGAGGGGTAGAGCCTCACTTTGAATTATGATTTGATATCTAATTTTGGAATTTATCTTGAAGGCATTGTTTCATTAGGGTTTATCAAAACTCTTCAACTATTGGTTTAGTTTCGGTGGTGTAATATACACCCTAGCTAGTCCACCCAGGATTTCCATTGGAGCCTAGACAAGAGGGGAACCCATAAAGGATTTCTATTGGATCTTTACCTTGGGGTTTGATTTTCACTTGGATATATACTGAATTGCACATGAGGTTTATAGAACTTTCTGGATGAGGCTGAGCCCAGACATTTTCAGGTTTCAAGAGGGTTTTAGAGAAACCAGGGTTGAACGAATCTCTGTGGGTCGAGTAAAGGGTATCCTATGAGGCCCCTTTAGATGACCGGTTGTGTCCCACGATGACATCTGCAAATGAGGGTTTGCATCAGTCAATTGGATATGGATGACAAGGGTTAATACATGAGTGGATATTTTTCAATGGATTCATGAGATTCGTGGTGAAATTCCAAGTGTTGTTTATCTTTGTGTGTGATTTTGCAAATTCCATTGCAACCAATAGAGATCTATGAGGTTATTTTTTGGTGCATATGTTGTTACAACCAATAGAGATTTGTATTGTTGTGATTTATGAAGATTCCATCCATAATAAAATTCCATGATAATCTCTCTTGCAATTTGTTTTGATAAGATGCCTACTATGAGTTTACATGAAAACTGTTTTTCATAACTAACCAACTAGCTCAAAACATTGTTTGCAAAGTATTTGATTAAAATAATCATCTTGAAACACATTATCCTAGCCTACTATAATTGGGGACATTACATGTTGCAGATCCTTTACATCCATTCGACATATATTTCTTTAGCCATGCTATATATATTTTTCATCCATTCTACAAATATTTTTGTTTCCATGCTATATATTTTTCCGCTACCATGCCTCATATTATTAGAATGTTAAATAACATGGCATTGCACTTTGATCTAGCTCAATACTATCACAACCATTATCCATTTCGTCAAGTAAGAAGAAGGTAAATACCTTTTTTTATTGTCAATGGTTAACATGTGTGATAGTGTAGTCTAATATATCCTGCCAATTCTCCTTGAACCTTGATTTTCTATGCCCAAGGGTAGGAAAAATATACGAAAGTTTTTGTATTAATATGTTCCACTCTATGAACTATAGTTTCCTTCTATCAACATCCCTATTTATATAGATTGAATACTTCACCCCTTTAAACTTGTAGTCGATCCTCTTGAATTACATTCCTCAGCACGATTGGTGGACCTCCAATTATAATCTATCTTGAGAATGTCAAATTGATCACTAGAAATGTAGAGGTACTAAATATTTTTGAAGAGATGGTTTGGATGATGCTCTTCGAAATATTTTGGGATGCATATAGAACCATGGAAATGCGATTTTCATTATTCTACAACAAGAATGTTATAGAGGCCCATGGTATTACAATTCAGGTGAATAAGGTGAAAATTGCAAAATGGTTGGTTTGCTGCAAAATGGAGAAAGGTGGTTTGAAAGAAGGGCATCAATAAAGGAAGTAAAGGGAGAATTTTTTGTAGAATGAGAGGAAGTTAAAGGAATGGATAAGGATACACAGAGAAATTTTCTCCCACCACCCTAGCTTGAAGTGGATCTCTATGGAAAAAATTATATGACCTACAAGGGGATACATAACCTATTGTTCTAGTCTCATTTCATGTTATTGATTCACCTGAGAAACCAAAAACATATCATCCTTCCCTATTTTATTTTCAACTTTCTTGAATCAAAATGCAAAAATGGTGAAATAGAGAGAGAACCTTGAGGTGATTTTATCCCATGATGGGATGATCATGTTAATAGTTGAGGATACCATTAGAGATGCTAGTCAGACTTGGAGTTCCTTCATTGCATCCTCCCAAGTAACTATAAAAGTGGAAGAAATGGTAGAGATGACAAGGGATGATTTGGGACCTAACATAAAAGACACCATAGTGGTATAAGTTATAAAAACCTTATTAGAGAGTGTTTCACCACCAAAACCCAAGGGGAAGAGTTTTTTGATGGATTCTCCCACTGTTGAACCCTCCAAGCAGTTGAGCAAACAATATAGGGAAAAAAAAAAAACCTAACGTGATTCAAGTGAATGATGAATAAGCTGAGGAATATGATAGAGAACCAGAAGAATCAGGGATATGAAGCAGCATGAAGATAGTCATTAGAAGGAGGATGTGGAACTAGACACACAACACCCATAAATTGATGAAAAAACTGTTGTTGTAGGATCCAAACAATGAAATACATGCAAAAAAAAGAAAGGAAAATATTTTTTGTTTGGTAAGTTTCAACCTCTCTTTTCTAAAAAATAATGAAATTCCCATAAAAGTATAAGGGAATTATATCTTGCATTGTATGAAGAAATGGAAGTGGCTAGGCAGAAGTTTCACAATTATGTGGCCCATAAGGGCTTGGACACACTAGTCCAGGACATTGAGGATTAAAGAGACTGGTAATCCCTTGTTCTATGGGTGGTAGATAATTATTCATGTAAGGAACAAGAACTTTTCCCGAACCCCACTAACGTAGGAAGTCCTAAAGGAATATAAGAAGAAGGGATTGAGAAAGACATACTAGGAAAAAAATCTTAGGAAGAACTAGAAGAAAACACTAATAAAGAACTAGGAGAAGAGGAAGAACATGAACACAAAATTTCTAAGGAGAGAGACAAAATAAACCCCCCAAGAGGAAGTGATTTTTGAGGGATACTCTCACTTCTAAATCCTATAGGCAACCTAGAAGTTGATCTATGGAAATAGAAGAAAGAAACCCTAAGCTGATTCAAGTGAACAATGAAGAAACTAAGGAAGATGAAAAGGGACTAGAATAATCAGGGGACATGCACCAACATGAAGATATCCATTCAAAGGAGGAGGTGGAATTAGACTCACAACACCCAAAAATTGATGAAAATATTGTTTCTACAAGAACCAAACAATTGAATATGAGAAAATTAAATAAAGGAAAATATTTCTTGTTCAGTAAGTTGCAACCTCCCTTTTCTCAAACATATTGAAAGTCCCATTAAAGGTTGAAAAGAATCCATCAATGTATAATGGAATCATATCTAGCATTGTATGAAGAAATGGTAGTGGTTAGGGAGAAGTTATATCATTATGTGGCCCAAAAGGTCCTGGACACCCTAGTCCATGCCATCAAGGTGTAGAGAGACTAGCCATCCACTATTACATAGGTGGAAAAGCATGATTTACTTAAGGAACAATAATTTTTCTCGAACCCCACTTAGGAAGGAAGACCTAAAGGAAAATTAGAAGAAGGGATTGAGAAAGAAGGTCTAGGAGAAAAATCAGAGTAAGAACCAAAATAAAATATTGAGAGAGAACCAAGAGAAGAGGAAGAACATGAGAAATAATTTTTGAGGAGAGAGATGTGGAGGAAATAGAAGAACTAGGGAAAAAAAAAAAAGCCCCACAAATCCAATTAGCATATTTGATCAATATTGATTGGTTGGAAAGTGAGATTGATATATTGGGAAATGAGCTAGTAAGATTGAAAGAAAAAGATGAATACTTAGAGGGAAAGCTAGTCTCTTTAACCAAGTAATAGAAATATGATTCCTTTGTAGGAGAGTTTGAAAGGTTCAAGTAATAGGAGGTCAATATGATAATACATGGGATAGCTATGGAATTTCAACAATTAAGCCATGACATATTTATGTTTTCTAGCCCATAAAACTAAATATCATAGTTTTCCTTCCCCTATTTACACTCTGTATCTAAAAGAGCAATTAATTTCCTTTCAAATCAAAACAAGAATAGAAAGAAAATCATATTCTATTATGGTCCTAGAGAATTTTGTCGAGGAATTTTCCAGAAGAAATGAAGAGGATCAGAGACTATTATGTGAATGGTACCAACACAACCTTGTGATGGATAATTTCGATGATTGGGATCCAAACCCCTTCATTGGATACGTACATCTTAGGTCCTTCGAATGATGAATTAGTGTTGAGGAGAGCCCCATAGCTAGCCAAGTTATTCATTGAAAAGGAATAAATAATGAAGAACTAGTCATTTGTAACCTATTTTCATGAGGCGCAAAATTCATCCATCCAAGATTATGAACACTTGCTAACTATGAACATATTGGAGGTTATACTTTGTATCAAAAGGAGAAATGGGTCTCTAATTTAAGAACTAAAGAGTAAGAATCCATTCACAAGAGTCAAGTTTACGGTTACACTAGACTTGTTTCCAAGGTATGTTAGTTGTTTGAAATATCATGGTGTTAATTGGATTGGTGTGAGGTTTCACTTTCCTATTTTTTGGAGTCCCTTAGAAGATGATGAAGATTATTTTTGGAATAGTATCTACCCAAAATTGGGCCATTAAAAGGTATAATAATAGGTCCACCCTTCCTGTAATTGGAGTTTGTTTTCCCTAGAGTCTCCACAACTAGAATCCTCATAACAACAAGAACATATAAAATTGCATGAGGACATACAATGGAATCAATTGGGGGGGCGGATGATGGGCCCCAATATTTTCATCCCTTTGTCTGATTTTTGGAATACTATACATACTTTTTCTTCTAACTTTATAGTCTTGACTCACCTTTTTGTGTTCAAATAATTTTTTTGGCATGAGGTACCTATTAGTTTTCACTTTATTGCATTTTGTTGACTATTTGATGATAAAAAAAGTGTATTGTGTTCTCAAAATTACCTACATGATGTTTGTAGTTTGTATCTGCTACAAGTTGGTTGTGGGATAAGCCACATCAAATCCGTTGCAACACTATGGGGTATATACAAGAAACATGCAACAATGTTACAAGGTATTTACAGGAAATATGTAGCAATGTTGTGGGAAAGATGTAGAACCTCGATGTTGTAGAAATGTAGTTGGACTTCGAAAATGTTGGATCTGTGAATCTAATATAATATATTATGAATTGTGAGCTGTGGAAACAAAGGATATGTATGATAAAATGATAAATACTGAGAAAACAAATATGCGCCCATGGGAGAACAAATCCTGTTGATATGGAATGTATCTGTAGATTCCTTGGAATGTCATTATGTGTTGAATCAAGACAAAATGGAATATCTTGTGTCTCAATTTAATAAAGAGAATGGTCATATTTTAATGAATCTGAAACTTCTCGTGTTTTTAAGAAACCTTGAGAACCATTAGTTCTTAATCATGTCTAACAACATTTTCCTTAATTTAGATATTAAAGGGTTGCTATGCAAACACACCACTTACTCTCATACACACCCACACATACACACACAAATAGAGATGTAGAGGCAAGGTACATAGAGAGACAAAGGTAGTTACATACATTATTGTATGTGAATTGTTGTTTAATTGAAATCGTGCTTGTGTTTGGTTCTAGTTTTATATATGTTGGAAAGATAATCTGTTAGGGTTACGAACTTGACAGAATATGAACAATCAATTTATTGTAACGATCATAGGGATTCAAAAGACCTTGGAAGATGAATTCAAAGGTCATATTAATTGTATTTATAGATGTATCATACCCATGAATAATATGTTCCTTCATGATTATATTCAATATGTGTAGTCTAATAGTGGTATCAGAGCCTGTTGTTGTCAGGAAAATTTAGTTATTGTAGTTTTTCATAGATGAGATGCAGAAAAGTCTCTGTCTATCTTTAAGTGTTCCTACCATTTTCCATCCTCATCCTCCATATTTCTCTCACTAAAAAAAATGCCTCCATTAGTCTACCAATATATGTGAAATATCTCTTTGTATGTGTTGGCTCATGTGCACGGGTAGGTTCAAGACACTGGGTTCGAGGTAATTAGTCCAAAAAAACTTACAGATACTGACCCTTTTGGCATCACCTGCAAGAAGGTGAAGTCTTGCCCGAGGTATCTTTATGGGGACTGCGGGAACCAATATTGTGCAGCGGTGAGGGAAAGAAGGAGGAAACACTCTTTCATACCTACAAGATCCTTTTTCACATTAGATCCTAGGTAAAATAAACTCTTTATGTGATTCTTTATACATATCAGCCCAAATTCACATCACTTAGAGATAAAGCATACAATTAAAGTTACTACACATTAATAGATCAACAATATCAATAAAGATACACATTCATCCATAGAAAAGACAAGAATTAATACAATAGATACATGAATAATCATTCAATAGCACAATTAGACATAGAGTTGTTGTGGTTCACCCCCTCTTGGGATACGTCCACACAATATTTTCTTATTTATTATATTAATAGCATTATGCTTGTGCTCTGTGCTACAATGTATGTTCAATATAGAATGGTATTATTACATTGGTATCTTCTTTAGACACTTAACATTCTATAGTAACAACAACTACTAAGAATCCTCTCATATTTTATTGAACATCCCCCACTTCATGGGTCTTTTACATATTTTATGTTGTTTCTTCAAATTTGTTTTCCAACTCATAATGATTTGGATACCACTCATTCTCAGCCGATGATAAATCATTATGAGTTGGATACAGCTCATGCCCAACTGGTTTCCCTGGATTTTGCACTATCTGTTATTTCTTGTCCCCTGTCTTCTCCTCTTTCTTCTCTCTTCTGATCTTCTTTATCTTGTGCCTTTTCTATGTACCTTGTCTCTTCTCACTATTATTTTCCCCAAAGTACTAATTTCCCAACAGTATGTTAGGGTTTCTTGAGCGCACAATTTGGTGTCATATATGCAGAAAGGATCCCTTTGTATTATTCCTTCTCTGGTCGATTCATTGTTTGTTATTTTGTCCTGTTTGTCTACCTGTTAGGAATGTGCATAGCCAGTCTGTAGGTATCTTCTTCTTGGGGTTTCGTGTCTCTACTAGGGTTACCAAATTTTGTGCTAGGGTTTATGATAACTCACGCTAGAATTATCCATTTCTTTTTCTTGCAAAGGAGAGGTACACTTGAATATAGTAGTTAAAACATGTTAGGGTTATACCTGACTTGTCCATTTCTTGTACATAACTGTGGAAATTGATGCTTAGGATTCCATTCTTGATTGTGCTTCAAGGCGTTTCCCCTCGAATGGGAGAAATAATCACAAGTGACCCCCCATTTCCCTTCACTACTTCACTTGTATAGAGCTTGCAACAATGATTCTAGTTGTTTCTCCCAAAAGAAAAGAATGTATCTAATCCATTTTTTTCTAGAATGCAATTCTTGGAAAGAATGTTATAGATTAAGAAGTGTTACTTGTAAAGAATATATCTCTTTTGAAAATGACAATTTGAAATCACGTTCAATGATAATAATCGAGGTTTTCAACTGAGGTCTTCAAGAATTGGGGTTAAGTTTTCTATCATTCCTGGCTAAGTGAAGAGGTTACTCTTCAAGATTTGATAATATATTTATTAGGTTTTTTTTCTAACCTTATTCACTCCTCTAACGATTCCTTCACTTTGGAGGTACAAAAGTGGTATCAGAGCATAAGAAAAATAATTTGGAAGCTGAGGGAAATTGTTTGTAGACTAGGTATTCTGATGACTACCCTTTGCACCTTAATAACTCATGTTTGCAAGGATTCAAACACATGAAATAAATCCTCAATAAATTCTTATACCCCGCAAGTGGATTGCATCAAATTAGCATGGAAAATTATTGTCATGAAACCCTAGAAATAGGAAGTAGGGTTCACGTGGTATAGAGAGAGAAACATGGAACATGTATAGAAGTGTGATTTCAAAGGATTTTGTTACGACTAAATAAGGATCTATTTGAGGATTTCAAGTAGGTGGATCAATTCAATGATAATTTTTCCTGCCTAGCGACCACATTTGAGTTTGCATTGTAAATCTAGAGTGGAGTTGCAAGAAACCTTGTGAGTTCTGATATATGGATCGAGTTGAGGAATTGTTAAAGTTACTAAACACTCTAATCCTCTCTTTTGTGGAAAATAACGTCACCATTGAAAAAACCACTTTGTATTTTGTTGTGACCTTCTTGCCAGTTTCACAAGACAAAGAAGCATTAATTCAAACTTAGAATCAACTTCTTCACGATGCACTTGAGCAAAAGAATCTTAAACAACATTTTGAACTAGTCCTTGTTCATAACCCTCTTTTCAAATATGATGAAGATGATGATGTTGATTCAAACCGACAACTAATGTAGGATCCACTTAGTTAGAAAACTCCCAATTCAAGTACGTATGACATTTAACTTTCTCTTTCCAAGTGGATCATAAGACCTTGTGAATAAATCATAAATAAAAAGCATAGAATATGTATCAGATATGCAAAGGAAGTCACCTTTCATATTCCATATTATACCAAACTGATCCATTTCTAGAGTGTTAGAATGCTACAAGAAATTTTCCATTCCCCTACTCTAGTTCAAGAGCATATTTCAATATACCAACATTTTCAACAAGTTGGCCACATGGAAGATCGGCTCTTTGGTATTAATCCTTCTGAGCATTGTGGAAAGCATAATCATCATTCAAACATTTTTTCTCGCATAAATAAATCTACAAGAGTAAAGAAACACTGGGTGGATGAATTCTTGGTGATGGTCATCAATATCTAAGAAGGTATCTTAGTCATACTGATGATTCCATTCTCGATTATTGAGCCATGTTGTAGTGAAAGGATTTGTATCTTCTCACCTTGTCCCTGACAAGGGGGAATAAAATCAGTGATTTACAATTAGGATTCAAGTTTCTAAGTCTAATCAATCAAGCAGTAACAAGTGAACATGACAATCGAGCATGATTGGTTTGTGGTTTTCCTTAAATCACCAATTAGTATAAGACTTAGAACTTCTTCTAGACAATGTTTTGTAGTTTTCCTTAAACCTTCACTCAGTAGATGAAATTCAAATTATGCTACAGAATATTTTATGGTCATCTTTAAACCATCATTTGAGAGCACTTCCAATTAGCAGAAGACATCAACTTCAACTAGGGATGATTTTAACAATGGAAATTTATTTTAAAATGTAGAAACCTTGGTGAATCTTACTAATCCTTCATATGTCAACTATAAATGTTTGGCGATATTTTTGTAAAAATATTCAAATTTCTAAGTATTTTATATAGTTTTTATAAATTTTTTGTGATTTTTAAGGTAAAATAATTTTATCCTATAAAATTTGGGTGAATCATTTTTAAAATAACAAATCTCGTTTTTGGAAAAACCATGGAAAATTAGCCCATGAGTGAAATTTATCCCCTAAAATCATGCCTGACTTCAACTTCTAGCTAACTTAGGAAATCTTCTAGGAAACATTGAGCATAGAGTAGGGTTATAGAGTTTGTGGTCATCCTTAAACCACCATCACCATTTATCTTGTGGTCATCCCAAAAACCACCAAATTTAGAGATCACATTCATCCATAAACAATTGCACACTTCCATGTTTCAACTACCCACTTCCATACCTCGGCTATCTTCTTGGACTCATATACACATCTTCCGATTAAGGGTGGGCATGTTGTAAACCTAGTACACTATGGTTATGGTATTAGTCACTTGCATAGGAATGTGAAAGTTCAATTGACAGTGTAAAGGTCATCGGGAGTCCAAGATACCTTGGAATATGAATCCAAAGTTCAAGACTATGTATTTACATCTGTATCATATTGCTGAATTAATGCACTTCCCGCTTTATCTATTTCGTGTGTCGAACAACATCGTTATGTGTGTGTGATGTGATTTAGTAGTTTTTGTGTTTCTTTAAAGAATCATGTTTGAGGAGGTAGGGCCCACTCCAATATGACAGGTGTTGTCGCAATAGTTAAATCTATAGGATTTTATTGTTATAATTTTTTTATCCATAATCAATTGTGTTTAAAATCTAAGTGTGCCATGTTAAACTCATTTCTCTTGTGGATTGTCATTATACATTTTAGTTACGAATTTTTATCTAATATCTTATTGTATTATGAAGTTATTTCCTTTTTCCTATCGTTCATTACTATTTTTGTAAGTGAATTAAATTTTCTTTGAAGATTTGAAATATTTTTTAATTGCACTTGCTTCATGTATGGTGTGTTTTCTTCCATAGTTCTACACATTATCATCTCCTTGTTAAGAAAGGCTCTGATTATTTTATATAAAAAAATTAATATATTTTCATACTAGGTAAATAAAATTATTTTCATCTAGAGTTTGTTGCATTTGATTTCATCTAGTTGACAAAGTTAAATTTACAAGATTTACATTTCTTTAGTAAATTCCTAAATGAGTTTAACTCAATAATTACACTTCTCTGATTAATTGATAGTGATCATATTAGCAAGGAATAGTATTTTTTTCCTACAATTTTTTTTACTTTATAGAAAGAATGGTTTCCTTTACATCAAGTGTGAATTTATTTTCAATCAAGTATGATTTTGCATTTCCTGCAAAATCACCTTTAGTCAATTTAATTCTTGTAATTGTGGTTATCGTTTCCTTTTCGAATTTTGTGTGAATAGGTAAAACTATTAGAACCTTTCCAATGGTACTGTTTATTCTTTTCCTATAAAATTAATTGGTTGAAACTACAACTACATGACAAACCAATGAAAATAGAAATTCTGACCTACATATATATTACATGGTAGCTCACAAGTTGAATCTAAACCTTGTGTTAACAATTTAATTCATACACACTAGGTTCTTACTAATTATGGAGATGTGCCTAATTATCCTTTAGGTGTTACTTTATTTGGCTAAAAGGAATTGGGTAAAGCATTGTGCTAGTTCCTATGATCTTCCATTGTTGTCTTTAAGACATGAACACAATTCTTCTTAGTAGATTCAACCACTCCATTTCATTATGGTTAGTAGTTGGTTGAATAAGAAAGAATGATTCATTTATCTAAAGAAAATTCAAATAGTTGAGATGAAGGAAAATGATAATCATTATCAAATAGAATAACCAAAGGAATAGAAAACATATTAATCAAATGTTGTTCAATAAAATGAATGATTACCTTTTCATTAACATGTGTTAATGGGACCACTTCATCCCACATAGTGAAATAATCAATGGAAGTCAAGATATATTTGTGTTTCCTCGACGAAGTGACCTCCAGCTAAACCATCATGGATATCTCTTGAAAATTTGTTTGCATATTCCTTTTATGGACATCTATTGTAGTCTAGGGGAAAGTACTAGAAGCTTTCCAACATATCCTCACAGACAATTATACACTACATCATTATATACAAGAGAACAAAGACATATAAAAGACCATACAAAATTGGGGGGAAACCATCAATAGATTTTATTATTAATGAGTCCAGAACAACCTCTATATTTGCATTACATGATAGTGTATATATATGTGTGATATACAGTTACCAGTCGGTTACATTCCTTAATTGGTTGGTTGATGCTAACTGTCTATTTGAATGACTTCATAAACGACTACTGTAATTGACTTGGCTAGTCGACTAGAAGGTCTGGTCGATAGGGCTAACTAGCCCCTACAACATCTCCCCCCTCCTCAATTCCTTGTTCATCCTGATCAAGAGGGGACTGTGAATTGTTTTTTATTTTTCATGTATGACCTTTTTGTGGTTATTACAAGATGAGAGACAAAAGAGAAGAATAAGAAAAGAGGGGATGTTGAATACATATTTTACAATGATTTCTCTGATCCTTTGTTGAAACCTATCGCTCAGAATTTTTGAATATACCCAGAGTGTCAACCTGGAGTTGGATTCCTTATACTTTTTGGTGGGTCTTACTTCCTTTTAAAAATTTGGTTTGTCGGACTATTTCTTTCCTCTCTCATGGTCTAACTTTTGAACTATTTTATTTTTTGATATTACTATTGAAGAATTGGAATGATTTGGGTTTACCGCATATTTCATCATTAGGTAATTTAGTACAAGAAAACTGAAATGGACCGTGACTTCCATAACCTACCGTGAACTTGTACTCAACCATGGAATGGTTTGGGACCATGCTAGTTGGAATAAATTCCAACATCTTCCACTCAACCTCCATCTTTCACCAATGCATGGTACTAATGACCATTGGATTGGATCTCCTACCCCAAGCTGCTACTCCCAACTAGCCAAATGATACAACTGCATGTTAGGGATAACTCTCCAATGCCCCTATGTGTTTGATATCGAATGATTGATTCTCGAGAGGGACATTCCTTCCTTTTCACAATGTTGAGCATCTCCTCCTAAGATTTGTATCTGAGATGGTTGGCTGGATTTTCTTGGAGGGAGAGAAGGCTCAGGTGGATCATCATCTCTGACACTCATCATCAACATAGCCTATTTTGGAAACTTGACTGTTTGAAAGATGTTTTTTCTTTGTTCTATTGGTTTTCTTATAAAGGATCTTGTTTCATGTCTGATGATGATGGATGTGTAGGTGAAGCGATTCTCGAACTAAAAAAATATTATTCTTGCATGATTGTGTGTGTGCAGGTAGTGAAAACAATTCTTGGTTGGCTATGAATGACGGTGTACGTAGAGGCAAATGGTACAAAGATATAGTGCCAATTTTCTTATTAGATGTTGCGCGGTCTTCACTGGTTTGTCGGTGTATCCATTTTGTGTGAGATATATTCCCTTGTACATTCTTTTATGTCACAATGTCTTCATCGTGGGTATAAAGGTGATTGATGGAATCATGTTTGTCCACATCACTATATGATTTGTTCTCCATTATATTAATTTCTTTTTTTGTCTCATTTTTTTATGCAATGCATATTTTGATGGATTCCATTTTTCTTTTTATTGGCGATGTTCCTTTTTCCAACTTAAGTCACCCTGATAGTTTTTCGACTTAGTCAAGTCTTGTTGGTGCCTTTACAACATTTTTCACCAACAGGAAGTGAGGATGTTATGTTTGATATATTTTCAATTGGGCCTCATTGACTAATTTTTTTAAAGGGTTCCCTTGCAGTGTTGTTAACTGTATTTGTTCATTGGGTTGGATGTCCTCGACCACATATGGTCCCAACCATGTGGTTTCTAATTTTATTGTTTTTCCTTTGAGCTGACTATCATATAATAATACCAATTCTCCATTGTTGATTTCCTTTTTTATGAGATGTTAGTCATGCCAAGATTTTTGTTGGATTTTTTGGATTTCTTGATGTTGTTGTGCCAACATTCTCTCTTATTCTAGTTTATTTAATTGATATAATCGTTGATGTGTGTTAAGTATATGGTCAAATTCTAGGGAGGAGGATATACGACCTGCATTGGCAGACAAGTGTAGTGGGATTACAACTTCTTGACCATAAACTAATTTGAATGGTGTTTGACCAGTTGATCTTTTATATGTTATTTTGTAAGCCCATAGTATTTCCAAGAAATTATCATCCCAGTCATCTCTATTTAGTCCACATATTTTAGTTATCTCCTTGTGCAATGTTTTGTTAAATGATTCGACTGCTCCATTGGATTGTGGATGACACACATTCATTTTTATATGATCGATTAGGAATTTTTTAAGTAGTTTCAATTGTGTTATTGATAAAGTGTATTCCTTGATCGTTGATTATTATCAAAGGGAAACCAAATCTAGTAATTATGTTTTCATAAATAAATTTTGCAGTTGTTTCTTTTGTACAATTTTCAACTGGTTCATCTTCTTCCCATTTGGTTAGATACTCGAAGACTATAATTATGTACTTTTCTCTTCATATTTTAGCTTTGGTTGGGATGGGTATATTGGCGCAGGCCAAGTTAGGAAGAAAATCAAGGAAGTTTGAAGAAATCAAGGCAGCGCTGAAAAATGGGTAGCACACTAAAAATAGAGGAAAAGAAATGTTGTAATAGAGGAAAACCACCGCCGAGGAAAAGCAGCGACAAAGTGGACAAACTGTTGCGGATTAGTTGGAAAGTGGACAAGCGTCGACTTGGAGAATGGTTGGATCATGGACCAGCCGAGATTGATTAGTTAGAAAGTGGAAAAACCTAATCTACTTAGGGTTAGGGTTTTTGTAAGGGCATTGTCCCATTTTTTTTTATAATTAGAATGTATTATGACTATGAAATGGGTTGGTGATTTAGTCAGTTAGGAAGTCAGATGGTATCTTGGTTAGGACTTCTCATTTTTGTGAGGACTATTGCGATCTATGGAGATCGATTTTAATGGAGGAAGAAATGTATAGTGCATGACACTATATTTTGCATGAAGAATAATAAACAGATGAAGTTACTCATCTTTGTGGATGTAGCCCTAGGAGGGGGTGAACCACGGTATATCTGGGTTATGTGTGAATTTTTTTAGTACTCTTGATTATATTTTCTTTAATGAGTTTCTAAGATGAATATGTTAGAAGCATAAAGGAAAAAATGTTGCACACTAAGGACACACTGATGAGATCTATAGAACAACACTAAATGGATGAATGCCATAGTTAGTATTCATATCTGAATCTTATGTTGTAGTATATGAATATATGTCATTTGGTATATGATGTTATAATGGTTAACGAAGTTTTGTTGAAATAATTGTGCCAATGATGAGAACTAACATCCAACTAGAGTTAGCATAATGAATGGGTATTCAAGGGTTAGAAATTGAATATATCTAATGCCCCCGAGAGAGAATAATATCCCATCCAATCGTTGCAGACACTTGAGTCCTATGACCACCCATTAAATCCATCTCGTGTGAGACTGTGCAATGCACTCTATGCATTGTGTTTCCTTCTGGTATCCAGAAGGGTTGATGGTCTAGGGGTTGTTGGTAATCCTGTAGTTAGAACCTGGGTTAGCCCATAATAGCCAACACGGTTCGACAAAATCAATAGACCAAATTTCAAATGGTAAACTCGGGTTTAGTGAATGTAGCATAATTTCGTTTTTCCATAGTGGTCATCCCATCCTATGGCACTCGTCACATTTCTTTATTTTCTCTCAATGGTATTTATGTAGTGTTAGTCACCAAAGAACAACTTGAAGTAGTTTTCTTACTTTCGTGTTGTCTTGAAAGTACCCTCATGTTGAGCCCGTGTGTTCCTCAGAAATGAAGTATTCTCATTCATGCTTTAGGACACATCTTCACATGATAAGATCTTCCTCTTGTTGGCTAGGAGATTCTCAGGTGCTCTCCCACATTCTAAAAAAATCACAATTTCTTCCAATTATTTAGGGGCTACTTCCACACTAAATAAGTTTGCATCTGCTAGATCATCATCTATCACAATCGGATCTTCTCCTGTCTCTAGTCGAGATAGGTGATCTGGGCTGATATTTTGCTTCCTTGGTCGAATTATTATTTCAAATTTGAACTCTTGGAAGAGAAATATCCAATGACAAATATTACCATTATGGACTGGTTTGTTGACTAAATATTTCAAATCTTGATGATCACTAAAAATACAAATGGATTTTCTAGGAGATAATGTCTGATTTTTTGCAAGGAAAATATCATTGCTAAAGATTCACGCTCTGTCGTCGAGTTATTCCACTCTTATTTATTTAGGTTATGGATGGAATATGCATTGGTATGGTCGACCATCTCACCATACAACTGGGATAAAACTTCACCAACAACAACATTAGATGCATCAACATGTACATGAAAGTTTTTGGACCAATCGGGAAAGCTTAATATTGGTGCTTCTACCGACATTCTTTTTAATAGTTCAAAAGAGTTGTTACATTCTTGACTCCATTGAAATTCCACTTCTTTATCTAGTATCTCGTCAATTGGAAAAGTAATATCAGAATAATGTCGAATAAACGTCTGATAATATCCACTGTGTCCAAGGAAGATTTTTATTTGTTTCTGATTGATTGGCGGTTTTAAGTCGAGGATGATTTTTATCTTTCTGATATCGACTTTGATGTCGTATTTATAAACAATGTGTCTTAGTAATATGCCTATTGGTGTGTCAAAGATACATTTTTTTTATATTTAAGGATAATGAATCTGCCTACACCTATGTAGCATCATTCATAGCCATTGTATGTGATCCTTTAGGAGGTTATAAATAGTCCAATCATCGAAGTTCATGACCATTTTTTTATAAATGTATTCTTGAAATTCCTTGACCACTATCTTGGAGAATACTATCGAGACATTTTTTACACCAAAGGTCATGACTCTGTATCCAAATGATCCAAACTCGGATACAAATGTGGTTTTTTATTGATCTTCTTTAGCTATTGGTACTTGATTGTATACGAAGAATCCATTGGTAAAGGAATAACATTCTTTCCCTGTGACTTTATTGATGATCTCATCAGCCTATGGTGTTGGAAATGAATATGTTAATGTAAGCGTATTTAATCTGTGGAAGTCAATGTAGACTCTCAGTTTCTTGGGGTCATGCTTCTTCGATTGTACAAACATTCGTCTTACACATTCTAATTTATCAATTGGATATATGAAATTAGCAACTATCATTGCGTCAATTTCGTTTTGGACAATAGGCTTATATTTATGTGTTGATTTATATGTTTGTTATTTGATAGGCTTGGCTCCAAGAATTAGTTCAATTTTCATTTCACCCATTTCTTGTACTAAGCCTTTCAAGTCTTTATAATCTCTGGAAAAAACATCCTGATATTCTTTTAACAGGTCAACAATTTCTAAGGTTTTCTTTTCAGTCCAAATATAGTCACCTATTCTAGCCATTTTTGGTCAGTCGTCTATTGAAATGTTGAATTCTTTGGTCTTGGTATTTGCATCCATCCATTCTGGTGTTTTTGATTAATTTAATTGATGCTCTCCTTCATTGACTTTCTAATTACTTGGTGGGAAGTCAAGCTTGTCTGTATATTATTTCTCCTCTTTCTCTTCCTTGATCATGGAGTAAGTTGTTTTTACATGATTTTGTACACTTGGGTGATTTTTGTTCCACCAGAAGATCTTCCCTGGAAATATTTTGTTTTTCCTATCAACCCAACGAACTATAACAATATTTTTGTTCTCAGTTGATAAAAAATTAGAAGTCGAGGTTGATCCTTCGTCGAATTTTGATTTTCCTCTTCCCTTCATCTCCTTAGAACTTGTTTTTTCTAAAATTATTTTGATTTATTTTGTTGTTTCTTGCAAACATGTCTCCTTTGATACAAATTTGAAGTCTTTAATAAAGTTACTTTTGATTATGCTCCAGTCGAATGTATGTCCAAATGCTTCTTCAATAATATACCATTTATGTGGTATGTCAGATAATGTATTTGGAAACATGTGTGGCCATACTTTCTCATCTCGGTATCCTTATTTTTAACATTCCTTCTCACATTGTTGAATTTGAGCTACTAGGTCAGACCCTGGTTTGAAAGTCGGATGTCTAGGTTTGTCAATAATTGTTTTCCCCCAAATATTTAGACAAAGTGTAAAGTGGTAGTTTACCATGTCCATAGTCAAGGTGCATGTGTTTCCCACAATTAGGCAGCTTGAACTGTTAAATAATTGACTATAATTTGAATTCTCCCTTGTTCTCTGATAGATTTGGACACTTCTTTAACATACATCGACGAAGAGTTCCTTTTAATGAATCATAGGGGTTGCCTTGCATTCATATGAGTCAAAATAAGTGTCAGTATTTTTTTTAGATTTATTTTTTCCACAATGGGTACAACTTGTACTGAGAAGCATGATTTGGATATTGTTAGTTGTATGGCCTCTATCGACCAACATTCTTTTTCTTGGGCTTCATAATTCTCCATTTTCCATTTGTACAATTCTGTGTCTGAATTTTGTCCTATTGATAAGGGATACCCAACCAGGATTTCTCCTTCGTTGTTTGGCTCAACATTGTCTCTTTGCTCATTATTTATTTGATATAGTTTTCATACTTCCTAAGCTTCATCCCATGTCTCAACCCAAGTATTTCCTTCCTTTAGATCCAGTGGGATTATAATTTTTCTTCCCTCCATTTCAATTTGATCCTATCTCTTTCAAGGGAGATTGTAGCTCACATATTGCTTCCCCAAGGTCTATCGACTAATGCGGGAAAGGAATGGATGCCTTCGACCAAGTTGATTACTTCAAAATTGACTCTTGTTGGTATTCCTATTATGGATGTTATTACACTTTTAAGGGTACCGATTGGTTCAATGAACCTATGATCTACTAGCTTCTGGAAGTTCATGGTTGGTTGTAGCAATAGTTTTCCAAGTCGAATCCATGTTTCCCTTGGGAGTATGTTTACTTGAGATAAAAAAATCAACTACAAATTCCTTTATCATGTGTATATTGATTTCTAGGTCGACTGTTGGGTTGAAGTCATTGGTATGTATTTCTTGAGATAATTGGCACATACTTTTAATTGGCCTTTGGTATTATTTATATTCCCTTAGAGTACTCAATAGGTCAATCAAATAGCCGAATGACTGATTTTGTTTTAGAATCTATATAAATTCATCTAATTTCATGTCAGAAATGTTTGCATGTTCCCCCTTATTTATTTTATCTGGGTTGATATTTTTGAATAATTTCATCACTTTCCGCATTAGTTTGTCATGTTGATATGGATCCGAGTATATATGTCGGTCTCTCCTTGATGGGTCTGGATAAATTTCTTCACCAACTCCTGAACATGTTACCACATGAAGGTTCTTCAAATTCAGAATCTCTTGTTTTGGAACTATGTGCAAGATATTTATATTTCTTTTGTTCATAACTTTTTCTAGTACAATCAGATAGTCCTTTAGGGAATGATATTTTACCCCACAAATATTACAAAACTTGAGATCAATTCTCTCTTTGATGGGAAAATCTAGGCTTATATGGTCATATTTCTGATAATGGAGGGAATAATAATGTCCTATGCCATGTCCTCTACCAAAATTTCCTCATCCTTTACCTTGACCTTGATAACCACCTCAACCTTGTCCTATGTATCTATTTCCATTTGCTTAGTCAACATGTTGGTCGACCACATGTGTATGATATACTAAGTGAATATTTGGTTTGTTCATTTTGTTCATCCAACATTCCTAAGTGGAATGATTATTTTCTTCACAAATATGTACCCACTTAGGGAGTGCATTCCTTATATTGTGCAGGTAGTCTCTTGTTGCGTGATTTGTCGAGGCTTCAAAAATATCACAATATGTTTTGATTTGGATGCATCTAACTGTTGGGTCCAATGAATCACTGAACTTGCAATAATATTTTGTGAGACCCTCACATGAGAAAATGGTACACCAGAGTTCGTTGTGTGCAATCGACATGTTTTTGATTAATTCATGTAGCTATGTGAGCTTGTCTTCCAATCATTTTAAACTATTTTCTAAGATAGGGTGCCTTCATCATCCATTTCAATTTGTTGTTCTTTTTTCAGTATGTCTTCTCATGACTGGAGATCGTACATTTAGAGGGGAATTCTGGTCTTTTGTAGTAATAATGCTACATACCATTGTACCAAAAAAAATTGTTGATTGAGTAAGGGATTTGACTTAATAAATATTTAAACCTCTTATCATATCCTCAGAGTGTTTCTCCCATATTTTTCTTGATTTCTTTGAGTTTTTTTGCTTCCAAGTGACTGTTTTCTTTATTTTTGATGAACTTGAGGAATATTTGATTATATCTTTCTTCAAGTGTTGTTGAGCGTTCGTATAATTCATAAACCATTAAGTGCTCTCGCTCGAAGGGTGACACCGAACCATGCCATTTTGTTTACTCATCAGTTATGTCGGCTGAGTCCAAAAATTTCTCGAATACAAACTAATGTCACTTATGGTTTTTGTCACCTTTGTACATAGGGATATGATTTAGACCCATATTTTATTTCTGGAATTTCTTTGAAAATGGAACTATTGTAAGAGTTTGTGTTGAGGTTGACTAAGAGGTTAGATTACTTTCTTGAGTCAGGTTCTAGGTTTTTGAATCGACTAATTCAATTTCTAAATGTGCACATTATTTTCTTGGGATTTGAGCGTCTATCTTACAAGCTTTATCTAAATATTTGATGAATCTTCCTCTACAAGGTTGTGATGGTTCGTTTTCAATATATGTTGAATGGAAATCTTATAAAAGTAGATTCAATAAGGGGTATACATCAGTGAGATATCTTACATGAAGAAGTATATCTTTTGGTTGATTTCCATTGTTTTCTTATTCTTCAATTAGCACTATATCTCTTATTTGACTAGTGTTATCTATGTGAAGTATTTTTCGGAGGAAGTTTTCAATACGCGGGATAAGAATTATTATAGAATAAAGTCAAATTGTGGGTCCCAGATTGTCGATTTCCATGTCGACTTGGTCATTGGATTGTTAGGTGCCATCGAATCCCATACTCAATTGCAAGATTCTACCCCTCCCACAAGCCATCGAGGCGCTCTCAAGGGATTCTCTAATGATTTTTCGGAGATCCCTCTCATTTTGGAACTCTTCTCATTTATTTTCCTTTTATCTCGCTATATTTTTTGAATGCCTGCTGATGGTTTATGAATCTACATTCGACGTGCAAATTTCTCATTTGAATTAGTTATCTTTCTCTCAAATTTCAACATTTTCAACTTGGGTGTGGTTCGACTTCAATTAATATTTTGTCTTTAACTTCGAATTTCACTTATATCATCCTGCATATCATCCATTCCCCCCAACACTGACCCAACTTAATCGTGGTTGATGGTTTCCATTGTCATTTCTTTAAAAAGTACTCCCAAGATTCTTTGGTATCTTTACAATTATCTTGAATGCTTCCCATGCTTATTGTCTCTTCTTCCAGTTGGAGTTTGGAGCAGGATATTTTTAAGGGGGTCAGTACTCGACAATGTCACTGACTACTTTGTCTAAGAGGAATTTATGCAACAGGACGGGGACGGTGCAAAGGAATCCATCATGCAATTCTATATAGAATTTGTTCTTGATGGTTTGAATTGACTCTACATATTCAAATACATGGTCTTCGATGTACTCTTCAACAATCCTCTCAACCCACTTGTTTAAGTTTTTCCTTCCTCCATTTATGATATTGTGCATCAATTTCTCATCAGAAGAGGGTATGCACATTAGGTTGATTGAGATATGCGAACAATGCTTCTAGAATGGATTCCAGAAATCGTTCGCGAGTTTATGAGAAGAACTGAACGCGTGCTTCACCAAGCGTTAGTCGATTTCATCTTGCATAATTTTTTATGTAATTGATAATCTTACTCTCCCACCATTCATGTATGTCTTATGAAGTTAACATCTATGTGTATTTTTGTTTTGTGCATGCCCCCGTTCATAACTACTGACAATGGAACCAATATTGTAGTCTAGGGGAAAGTATGAGAAGGTTTCCAACAAATCCTCACTGAGAATTATATGTTGGAAAATTGGTTGTCATTGATGTTGTTGGATAGTTGGTTTTCATTGATGTCAACCAGTAATGGTTGTCATTGATGTAAACATATGTGGTGGGTGTACTTGGAGAAGTATCCAAACTAGTCTCCTTATGGTGTAGCTATGATCATGGCCCTCACAGGAAGACGATTTGAAGAAGTATACAAGAAACCCATAGGTGTGGTCATGAATCTTGAAGTTTTTTTAGTAATCAGGACATGAAGGATAGTGTAAATGATGGTAACACACTCATAGATGGATATTCCTTATCATGTTGTTTCCAACAGTAGGTGGAACATTACGTAGTTCCTAACGGTAGAGGAGTTATGAGGTCATGAATTTGGAAGCCCCAAAGATGGGTTAAGAAGCCCCTAATTGGTTGAAAGTTATTAATGAAAGGGTAAAGTGGTTGGAACAATAAATCTCAATAATATCTAAAGCTAAGGAAAGAGGTTACTTAGAAAACATATATATACACCTCAAGAAGTCACTCATAAGTAAATTTACACACACATTCTATTGAATATATTCTATGTGAGTAAGTGATTATTTTCTGAGTTAAACAAGGACATATGAGGTGAATTCCATAGGGAAGATGAAGTGAATAAGGTATAAATTCCAAAGGAATATGAAGTCTTGTGATGATGTGTTCTAAGTTATGTTATTTAAACTTCATCGTACCATTTTCACTATAAATTGTTTTATAGAATGAATCAGATAACGAACATTGAACGTTGTGTATAAGAAATATCAAGGTAACTATGGTAAAAAAATTATTTTATGAGTCGTTGTTTTTTTGGAGATACACTTTGTGAAAGATTGGGTTTTTGGCTAGTCTGGAAACTAGTCTCAAACAGGTGTTTCAAGTAAAATAGTCATAACTTATTTATAGAGGATCCAAATTATGTGAGACCAATTGCAGTGGAAATAAAATAGTATTTAGTATATTGTGCACTATTTTCAGAATTAGATATCAAATATTGAGCACATGGAATGTTGTACAAGTTCGCTCTTCAGAATAGGCTAAAATTCAGGAAGGTTTTCCATTTTCACTATAACTTATGCTCTGAGAAGTTTCAGACCTTGAAATTTTGAGGAGATGGAAGAACGATCTCATAGTATCTATGGTTAAAATTTCATACCTTATTGATTATAGGTATGGAGTTATTCTTGTTGAAATTTAGGGTTTGTGACTAATCCAAAACTAGTCCCATGAGACCGAGGTAAAGTTTCAGGAATATGTTATTCTCTTGTTTTTGAAGTTGAGGAAGAGCTATATAATGTTCCTGACTTGGCTAGTCTAGGAAACATTGTTAATGTGTGTGTAGGATCAAAGGTATACAACATATAAATGATCATACAAATAATAATTGCGACAAAGGACTGCAAAATTTGTATTATGATATCTCTATGGATTACAAAATGGCCGAATGCGGCTGAATAACTGACAATACTCGACTAGATCAACATACAAAGGATCTTAGCCGAAATATAAATAAGCAACTGTGGCTGAATAAAATAACACCACTCAGTTAGATCAAAAGACAAAAGGATCTTAGCCGGAATACAAATAAGCAACTAAAAGATAATACCCAGAATATGGGAGCACTGCAGAATCAATGAGGAATGATGGAAGACCTGGATGATCTTCCTGGTGACTAGGGTGTGTCTTTCAACACCAAAATCAGCCAACTGGTGTCTTCCTCCTGGAATACACTGAACTATCTCTCCTGATATGCGCCTCTTCTCCTCAATGACAAGTCATAATCTGCATAATGATGAATTAGGTCGCTGACCCTTCCTTTATAGCTTTCCAAAACCCTAAATCATGCTAAAACCCTAATTCGCTATTAATTTCCAAAACCCTAAATCATGCTGAAACCTTAATTCGCTATTGACTTCCAAAACCCTAAATCACTGTTGAAACCCCAATTCACTGTTGACTTCTATTTTTAGCTCATAATGACTTAAAATCACTTTTAACCCTTTTTAGCTCAATGTCACTTTCTGAATATAACACCTGTAACTGGAGTGACCTCTAGTAACCCTGTTTACCCCTCTTTGGCCCTAGCTATAGTCTAACAGGGCAATTTACACCATTAAGCCTCCTCTTCTGGAGCTCCTATTTGGAAAGGGACATTACAATCCTCCCTTCCCAAAATTGCTTGTCCTCAAGAAATACCAGTCCAGGGTGTTGCAATACCTGCTCGCTCTCCCAATTAGCGTCCTCTACTAGAAGCCCTCTCCATCTAATCAAACACTCTCTGATGACCCTGCTCCTTAGTTTCTTCTCTCGAAACTCCAAAACCTCCTCCGGAACTAACTCCAACTGTCCCTCCTCATCCAATGGGGGAAGCTCCTCTGGTGTGTTAATGAATTGTCCCACTGCCTTTTTGAGGCAAGACATGTGGAACACATTATGAATCTTGCTCCCCTCTAGGATCTCTATCTCATAAGAAACCTTGCCTACTTGGTGCATGATCCTATAAGGACCATAAAATATGGGCTTGAGCTTCTCATCCCCACTCTTATTCAGAGATGATTGTCTATAGGGTTGGAGTCTCAAGAAAACCAAATCTCCAACCTCAAAGATGTGCTCTATCCTGTGCCTGTGCGCGCTTGTCTTCTGTCGGTTTTGCACTATCTGCAGGTTCTCTTTCAACAACTTGAGAATCTCCTGACTCTCTATGATCCAATCCTTGACCTTGGGAGCTCTGCTGATGCAGGAGCATCATCAGCAGCAAACGAGCGTGAGTAGCACCAATGCATTTTGGCACATGTTCAAAGGTGTTTAAATCGTTTTGAAGTAGGATGCGCCAAAACATAAATAAAGTAGTTAAGAAAAGGGCGTACTTGCATATTGTAATCAGACCTTGATCGATCCGCTCTTGTCTGTAGTAGGTAGATACATTTACGTATAATAAATGTAAGTAGGTAGCTTTGAATTTCGGATTAGATAGTTTTAGAAGCGGAGGGAAAACTGACTATAGACACCCTCATTTCATATCATTTGAAACAATGAACATTGTCAATTGAGCATAGAGCATAGAGAGGAAGAAGCAGAGAGCTATATTTAAAAACACCCATGTACAGAAGTCCTAAATTAATACATGAATCTTTGATTCAGACTTATGGTGTTGTGATATTCTCTATGCATGCCTGTTAATTGCTATGCTTATAGCTATTTTACTCTTTCTGTTATACATTTGTTGTTACGCTATGTATGAATGATTTCTTATTAAATGTTTGAAATATGAGAGAGGAAGAGTAAGGAATGAGTTTCAATTGTTTCTCTATCTGAGCAAGAATTCCTGCAAGGAGTGTAGTGGAGTTGTCCACAAGGAGTGCATTGAAAAGGGTTCAGGGTTTCATCTCTGAAAGCTCAGAAGAGATAACATTATTCTCATTCTTGCAGAAGTGCAAGTTAGGCACAGGAGCCGTACAAGGTGTGCGCAGGCCAAGTAGAGTCTCAGAGCTTACAACCTGGGGAAATCATTGAAAGACTATTGTTGCAAGGAGTGCACAGAGTCGAAGAGCTTCAAATATTTAAGCGTATTTGAAGAAGTTCCGCAAGGAGTGCGCGCAGGAGTTATCCCTAGAGTACTTGAGGATTTTCAAGCAAGCTCAGGAGGGATAGAGTCTTCGAAGTTATCGAAGAAAGGATCAAGAGGGCTAGTGCCTTGAAGTGTTGGAAGGAGGCGTAGCAAATTTGTTTTGCGGGTGGAAAAGTTCCATGAAGGAATACCTTGTTCATTTCATGGGAGTCGTCAAAGAGGAATTGGACGGTCGAAATTCTCCATGGAGAATTCGCGAAGTCCCGAGAGCCGTCAAATCCTGCAGAGGAGCAATGAGAGTTAGGGAAAGTGGTTTCTAAGGTGCAAGTTTAGGAGCAGTTGGACCGTAGGATCCAAGTCGACAAGAGCCATTGGATCACTTGTGAACTCTCACTTTGGGGATTCACGAGTTTAAGGACCGAAAACCTTGCATCAAGATCCACGAAATCGCGAAGTGCGAAGTCCCGACAAAGTGAGAAGTTCTATTGTGGGGCCAGCATTAATAACGACTCAGAATTTGACATTTCGGTGTTTCGGAGGATAGGAGGTCGAGACTTTTGTCCCGAGAGTCCCGAAGTCGCGAGTTGCGATAAGAAGTGACATGGAGTTTCAGGATTTTGACACTTCATGTGTCAGCAGACGGAGGAGACAAGGCTTTGGGAGTGAGAATCCCAAAAGTTCAAAAGAGTGACAAGTGGTAGGATTCTACATAAAAGGTAGGAAGTGGTCGAGTAGACAGGTGGTGTGACCTTGTCAAATAGCGGAGTCAAACCTTGTTGACCATTTCGGGGTTCGGAGGTTAGAGACTTGAAATCTTTGCATCTGGATTCGCAAAATCGCGAAGTTCGAATTCCCGATGAAGCGAGAAGCTCATTGAAAAGTTAACCTTTGTTGAGTGCATCATAATTTTGGCACTTCGGGTTTCGTAAGTTGTAGAGGTAAGAGTCTCGACAACAAGAATCACAAAAACACAAAACCCGAAGTTGCGAAGAGCGTGATCCTATTACGGGTTAGGATATCGGGGTTAATGCTTCATGTTTGATCGTGTGAGCACAACAATAAGGACCTATGGATACACTGTTGTGTGTGAAGGGTATTTCCCGAGGGAAAACCAAAGATTCAATCAGACTCATAAGGTAGTTAAAGAATGATCCTGTGAACGGATGTCGACCTGAGGGCCAATAAAGCGTCTGCATCATTTCTTGTATCAAAGCCCAGAAAGATTTCTTTGCTTTGTGTAGCAGGGAAAAGAAAGATTTACCATGCCGCTGAGAAGAAGAGACAGCCAAACACCCGATCCGAAAGAGGAGAGGGAAATTCCAGAAGAAAGGGGTAGGCAGGTGCCAAATCCAGCCGTGGAAAGAGAGATGCATAACAAACGCACTAGACTTGTGGACGTGGAAATAAAATAGAGGCGCACAACCGGTGTTGGAAATGTCAGTGAATCTAAAAGTGAAGATGAAGTTGGACATGAAGGAGAAGAAGTTGCAGCAGAGGATGCAACAAATGAACGTCTGATTAGGGTTGTTGCAAGAATGAGTGCCAGGGTGAAAATGGACATTCTAGTATATGAGGGAAACCTGGATGTTGAAGAGCTTCTAGACTGGATTAGAGATCTGGACACATATTTTGACTATGAAGATGTCGAGGAAGACAAGAAGGTCAAACATGCTGTCACAAGATTGAAAGGACATGCAACATTGTGGTGGGATGAACTACAAGCTGACAGACGCTGCAAAGGCAAGCAAAAAATCAGGAGTTGGGATAGAATGATCGCGAAGATGAAGGCAAAATTCATACCCAGGGATTAACAAATCACTCTGTTTCGAAGGATGCAGAATTTGAGACAGAAGCTGATGTCAGTGAAGGAGTACATGGAATAGTTCTACAAGTTGAACATCAGGGCAGGTCATCGCGAAAGTGATGATGAAAAGGTTTTCAGGTACATGAATGGTCTGAGATATGACATTCAGGATGAGATGAGCATGATGACCATTCAGCCAGTGGAAGATGCTGATCAGATGGCTCTAAAGGATAAAGAGAAGATGAGCCGAAAGCAAAGTCAGAGAGGCCGAGGTAGAAGTCAGCCCAGAGGCAAAACAATTGTCCAAGATAGGAATCAGAAGCCTAAGGAAGAGTGGAAGAAACCTCAATATCAAACTGAGAGAGGTGGAAGATCACAGAGAGGACAGTATGCTGATAACACTTTTCCTCGCGCTAGAGGAAGAGGAAGAGGCAACGATGGAGTAATAAAATGCTTCACATGTAGAAAGAATGGACACAAATCTTATGAATGTCTAGATAAGAAGAAAGAAAGTGGTGAGACTCACATTGTCGAAGCATAGAGGCAGAATGTTGAGGCAGAGGATGTTGAAGGCGGAAGATCATTGGTGATGAGGAAATTTCTCTTAACGCCAGAAAAGGAGGCGGAGAATCCAGTGCAAAGGCACAGTCTTTTGCACACTGCTTGCAAGACCAAAGACAGGGTATGCAAAGTCATCATGGATAGTGGTAGCACAGACAATCTTGTTTCTATAGAGATGGTAGAAAAGCTGGAGCTAGAGACTATTGAGCATCCAAGTCCAGAGTTTCATGGCTACAAAAAGGACATCAGGTAAATGTCACTAAACAATGCTTAGTTGAATTTAAAATAGGAGGATATAACGATAAGATATTATGTGATGTCATAACCATGGATGTTTTTCATCTATTGTTGGGTAGACCGTGGCAATATGACAGGAATGTGGTTCATGATGGGAGGAAGAACACATACACCCTAGAGAAGAATGGGAGAACTCACATGTTGTTGCCGATTAAGGAAAAAGAGGAGAAACCTGAAGTAAGCAACATTGTACTTCTCATGAGCGGGAAGGAACTTCTTAAGGAGGTTAAGAAGAAGGAAGATCCACAATTCATCATGGTCAGGAAACCTAGAACTGTTTTGACTAGCACAAGAGTGGATGATTTACCAGAGAAAATCTAGAAGCTACTAAAGAAATTTGTTGATGTAGTAGTGGACGAACTACCTTGTTCATTGCCACCTATTAGAAGTATAAGTCATCACATTGATCTTATACCTGGAGCTAGTTTACCAAACAAAGAAGCGCACAGATTGACGCCGCAGCATAATGAAGAGGTCAAAAGACAGGTCCAGGATTTAATGGACAAAGAGTTGATTAGAGAAAGCTTGAGTCCATGTGTTGTTCCAATAGTGCTCAGTCCAAAGAAAGATGGAGGTTGGAGGATGTGTACAGACTCAAGGGAAATTAACAAGATTACCATCAGGTATAGATTCCCATTTCCAAGAATGGATGATTTGATGGATTGTTTGAGTGGAGAAATTTTTTTTTCGAAGATTGATTTGAAAAGTGGATATCATCAGATTCGTATGAGAGAAGGCGATGAATGGAAGACAACATTCAAGACCAATGAATGGTTGTATGAATGGCTTATTATGTCGTTTGGCTTAACAAACACGCCAAGTACTTTTATGAGGTTGATGAATGAAGTCCTGAAGGATTTCATCCAAAAATTTGTCATTGTGTATCTTGATGACATACTGATTTTCAGTAAAACAGAGGCAGAGCATCTGAAACATTTGGCTACAGTGATGCAGAGGCTACAACAAGAGAAGTTGCTTATAACTATGAATAAATCCTCCTTCATGAAGACATAGCTCATTTATTTGGGTTTTGTTATTTCTGCAGATAAGTTGAGGATGGATCTAGATAAAGTGGAGGTGATTAAGAATTGGCCATCGCCAAAGAGTATCTTTGAAGTTTGAAGTTTTCATGGATTGGCTAGTTTCTACAGGAAGTTCATTAAGAATTTCAGTGGAATTAGTGCACCAATGATGGACACAGTGAAGAAGAGACACAAGTCTTTTCACTGGACAGAAGAGGCTGAGAAAAGATTCAATTTGTTGAAAACGAAAATCATGGAACAACCAATTCTGGTGTTGCCTGATTTCAAGAAGACATTTAAGGTAAAATGTGATGCAAGTGGGTTCGCAATAGGGGCAATCTTGAGCCAGGAAGACATACCGATAGCATACTTCAGCGAGAAGTTGAACGAGGCCAAAATCAAATACTCCATGTATGACAAGGAGTTCTATGCTATTATTCAAGCATTGAAGAAATGGAGACACTATTTGATTCCTAAGGAGTTTGTCTTATATAGTGACAATTATGCTTTGCAATTTGTGACTCAACAGGAGAATTTGAATCAAAGACATGTTAAATGGGTTGAATATATGCAAAATTTTACTTTTGTAATTAAACATATTTCTGGAACTGCTAACAAAGTTGTTGATGCTTTGAGTAGGAAGTGTTTTCTTATGCAGGAGTTCAGAGTCAAAACGTTGGGTTTTGATAATCTCAGGAACATGTACAGAGATGATCCAGACTTCAAAGAAGTGTATGAAGTAGCTGAGAATCCAATTCTCAGGGACAGAAGTCAATGGACATAATACATGATCCAGGAAAGATTTTTGTTTAAGGGTAATCGACTTTGTATTCCAAAATGCTCCATGAGGGAGAATCTGTTGAAGGAGAAACACAGTGGAGGATTGGCCAGACATTTCGGTCATGACAAGATGTTCTCAAAGTTAAATGAGTCATATTTTTGGCCAGGAATGAGAAAAGATGTCAAAATATTCGTGGACATATGTAGAATTTGTCAGCATTCAAGAGGAAAGAGGCAGAATGCATGCTTATATCAACCGTTACCCATACCTGAGAGGTCGTGGGATGTAGTAAGCATGGACTTCATATTGGGGCTGTCAAGAACACAAAGAGGGTTTGACTCGATATTTGTAGTAGTGGACAGATTTTCTAAGATGGCACACTTCATACCGTGTTAGAAAACCAGTGACGCAACTCACATTGTGAATCTGTTTTTCAAAGAAGTCATTTGACTTCACGACTTACCAAGGAGCATAGTTTTGGATCGAGACACCAAGTTCGTGGGACACTTCTGGAGAACCTTATGGAAAAACCTGGGAACAAACTTGTCATTCAATTCATCTTATCATCCTCAGACGGATGGACATACAGAAGTTGTGAACAGAAGTTTGGGAGACTTGTTGAGGAGTTTGGTGAAAGAACATCACAGTCAGTGGGACAATATTCTACCATAGGAAGAATTTTCATATAATGATTCAACCAATAGAAGCACAGGGCAGAGTCCATTTCAAATTGTTTATGGCATGTAGCCAAGAGGATTTTTTGAATTGATGGATTCAGAACAGAACACAACTAGGAGTGCTAGTGCAGAGGATTTCGCAAAAGCGATGAAGGAGCTTCATAACCAAGTTAAGGAGCGATTGCAAAACTCGAGACAAGAGTATAAGCGAAGAGGATACCAAAACAGGAGAGAAATTCAGTTCGAATTTGGTGATTTGATCCTTGCACACTTGAGAAAGGAAAGGTTCCCAAGGGGGATATATAATAAATTGAAAGTGAAGAAAATTGGGTCGTGCAAGATCATAAAGAAATTTGGGGCGAATGAGTATGAGATTGAATTACCCGAGGGGATCAGAATTTCTCCGATATTCAACATCTCATATTTGTACCCATATAAAGCTGAAGAGGCAGGAGAAGACAGTGAACAACCAGAGGTTTAATAGGCCAAACAGATGCCAGTTGCAGAGAAACCACAAATGGAAAGCATATTGGACAAAAGAGTTAGTAAGAGGACTAGGCGAAAGGAATATTTTGAATACTTGGTCAAGTGGAAGGGGCATCCAGTTGAAGACACCAGCTGGGAAAATGAAGCCGAAATCTAGAAGCATGGACAGACCGTGCGAGAGCTCATGGATAGGAGCCCATGAAAATTTTCAAGCGAGGGAGTATGATGCAGGAGCATCGTTAGCAGCAAATGAGCGCAAGTAGCACCAACGCATTTTGGCACATGTTCAAAGGTGTTTAAATCGTTTTGAAGTAGGATGTGCCAAAACTTAAATAAAGTAGTTAAGAAAAGGGCATACTTGTAGATTGTAATCAGACCTTGAGCGATCCGCTCTCGTCTGTAGTAGGTAGAGGCATTTACGCATAATAAACGTAAGTAGGTAGCTTTGAATTCCGGATTAGACAGTTTTAGGAGCGGAGGGAAAACCGACTATAGACACCCTCGTCTTCTATCATTTGAAACAATGAACATTGTCAATTGAGCATAAAGCATATAGAGGAAGAAGCAGAGAGATGTATTTAAAAACACCCATGTACATAAGTCCTGAATTAATACATGAAGCTTTGATTCAGACTTATGGTGTTGTGATATTCTCTATGCATGCCTATTAATTGCTATGCTTATAGCTATTTTACTCTTTCTATTATGCATTTTCTGTTACGCTATGTATGAATGATTTCTTATTAAATGTTTGAAATTTGAGAGAGGAAGAGTAAGGAATGAGTTTCAATTGTTTCTCTATCTGAGCAAGAATTCTTGCAAGGAGCGCAGTGAAGTTGTCCACAAGGAGTGCATTGACAAGGGTTCAGAGTTTCATCTCTGAAAGCTCAGAAGAGATAACGTTATTCTCATTCTCGCGGAAGTGCAAGTTAGGCACAGGATCTGTGCAAGGTGTGCACAGGTTGAGTAGAGTCTCAGAGCTTACAACCTGAGGAAATCGTTGAAAGACTACTGTTGCAAGGAGTGGACAGAGTCAAAGAGCTTCAAATATTTAAGCGTATTTGAAGAAGTGCCGCAAGGAGTGCGCGCAGGATTTATCCCCAGAGTACTTGAGGATTTTCAAGCAAGCTCAGGAGGGATAGAGTCTTCAAAGTTATCGAAGAAAGGCTCAAGAGGGCTAGTGCCTTGAAGTGTTGGAAGGAGGCGTAGCAAAGTTGTTTTGCGGGTGGACAAGTTCCATGAAGGAATACCTTGTTCATTCCGTGGGAGTCGTCAAAGAGGAATTGGACGGTCAGAATTCTCCGTGGAGAATTCGCGAAGTCCTGAGAGCCATCAGATCTTGCAGAGGAGCAAGGAGAGTTACGGAAAGTGGTTTCTAAGGTGCAAGTTCAGGAGCAGTCGGACCATAGGATCCAAGTCGACAAGGGTCGTTGGATCACTCATGAATTCTCACTTCGGGGATTCGTGAGTTTAAGGACCGAAAACCTTGCATCAAGATTCATGAAATCACGAAGTGCGAAGTCCCGACAGAGCAAGAAGTTTCGTTGTGGGGCCAACATTAATAAGGAGTCAGAATTCGTCATTTCGATGTTTTGAAGGACAGGAGGTCTAGACTTTTGTCCCGAGAGTCTCGAAATCGTGAGTTGGGATAGGAAGTGATAAGGATTTTTGTGATTTTGACACTTCGGGTGTCGGGAGATGGAGGAGACAGGGCTTTGGGAGCGAGAACTCCGAAATCCCGAAAGAGTGACAAGTGGAAGGATTCTATGTCAGAGGTAGGAAGTGGTCAAGTAGACAGGTGGAGTGACCTTGTCAAATAGTGGAGTCAAACCTTGTTGACCATTTCGGGGTTCGGAGGTTAGAGACTTGAAATCTTTGCATCTAGATTCACGAAATCGCGAAATCCAAATTCCCGATGAAGCGAGAAGCCCGTTGAAAATTTAAACTTTGCCGAGTGCATCGAAATTTCGGCACTTCGGGTTTCAGAAGTTGTAGAGGTAAGAGTCCCGAAAACAAGAATCGTGAAAACGTGAAACCTGAATTCCAGAAGTTGCGAAGAGCGTGATCCTATTACGGGTCAGGATATTAGGGTTGATGCTTCGTGTTCGATCGCGTGAGCACAACAATAAGGACCTGTGGATACAATGTTGTGTTGAAAGGGTATTTCCCAAGGGAAAACCAAAGAGTCAATCAGACTCAGAAGGCAGTTAAAGAACCATCCTGTGAGTGGACGTTGACCTGAGGGCCGATAGAGCATCTGTGTCATCTCCTGTCCTTGAAGACCAAGTCTACCAAAGTGGGACCATCATATCCGTACAATTCTCAGAAGGGTGTCATACCAATGGACATGTGGAAGGTGGTGTTGTAGCAATGTTCTCCTAAATGTAACCACTTTACCCACATTCTTTGTTGTCCTCCTACATAGTTCCTCAAATACCCTTCAACCCGCTTGTTGACAATCTCGGTCTGCCCATCTGTCTGAGGGTGATAACTGGTGTTAGGTGTCAACTCTATCACCACCAACCGAAACAACTCTCTCCAAATTGTCCCTATGAACCGACTGTCCCTGTCACTGACGATGTTCTTCGGCAACCCATGAAGTCTGAAGACCTCCCTGAAGAAAAGATCGGCTGCCTGAACTGTGTTGTACTCTATCGGTATGGTGTAGAAGTGAGCAAACTTGGTCAATCTGTCGACCACTACATAGAAACAGTCCTTACCATTGAACTTGGGTAGACCGGTGATGAAGTCCATAGATATACTCTCCCATTTCTGCTCTGGAATGGGGAGTGGCTGAAGTAGCCCTGCTGGAAGAGAATGCTCTGAATTGTTCTGCTGGAAAGTCACACACTCATTGACGTGTCTCATAACATCTTGTTTGAGGCCCTTCCATGAGAACCTCTCTCTGATCTGTTTATAGGTTTTGAAAAACCCCTGATGGCCTGCTAGAGGTGAATCATGAACTGTGGTGAGGATATTCTTCTTAAGCCCTAAATCTGGCACCAAGTAGACTCTATCCTTGTAAAATATGACATTGTCAATGACCCTATACTGGTCATCCTGTATTTTCCCATCCATCGCCTCACAAGAAAACTTGTTCTTGGAATATTCCACTAGCAAGTGGGATTTCCAATCTGCTAAAATCTCTATCAAAGAACATGTCACAGGTCTCCTCGATAGTGCATTGGCCACAATGTTATTCTTTGCCTTGACATACTCTATGTCAAAGTCGAATTCTTGTACCTTCGTCACCCATTTCTGTTGGCGCTCACTGAGGTCCTTCTGCTCAAGGAAATACTTCAAACTGTTGTGATTGGTCTTGACAACGAATTTGCTGACCACCAAATATTGTCTGAACTTGGTCAAGGCATGCATGATTGCCAACATTTCCTTGTCATAAATGGAGTACAACCTCTCAGGTTGACTAATCTTCCAGCTCTCGAATACAATGGGGTGTGCTCCCTGCATCAAAACTGCACCAATCCCTTGGACGGATGTGTCACACTCTAGTACAAATGGCAGGGTGAAGTCTGGTAGTGCCAACACTGGACAAGTACCCTTGACTTCCTTCATGTGATCAAAGGATTCCTGTGATTTCGTTCTCCATATGAAGGCCCCATTCTTGGTAAGATCTGTCAGTGATGCTCCAAGCTGAGAAAAACCCCAGATGAACTGCCTGTAATGGCTGCACAGCCTGAAGAAGCTCCTCAATTATGTCACGTTCTTAGGCGTCGACCAATCCAGAATGTCCCTAATCTTCTATTGGTGCACCTGTACCCCCTTTGCACTGATGATGTGGCCTAAGTAAAGAAAATCTGGCATACCGAACTCCCACTTGGACTCTTTGGCATATAATGACGGTGCCTCCATGATGCTCAATACCTCATCCAGGTGCCTCATATGCTCTTTCCATGACCGGCTATAGATCAAGATGCCATCGAAGAAAACCAAGACTGATTTCCTTAACTGATCCCTGAATATATGGTTCATGCAAGACTGGAATTTAGCGGGTGCATTGGTTAGCCCAATTGGCATAACCAGGAACTCGAAGTGTCCAAAATGACATCAAAATGTCATCTTCTCTATGTCCTTCTCTCAGATGCTGATCTGATGATATCCAGAGCGTAGATCAATTTTTGAGAAGAAAACTGCCCCATGCAGTTCATCCATAAACTCGTCAATGTGTGGGATAGGGTATCGGATCTTGATGGTTTTCTTGTTCAAGGCTCGGTAATCAATGCACATCCTCATGGTGCCATCCTTCTTTAGAACTAAGACAACTAAAGAAGCAAATGGGATGTTTCTTGGTCTGATGTGTCCCATCTCCAACAATTCCTTGATTTCCTTCTCTATCTCATCCTGAACCTCCTAGGATGACGATAGGGGGGGAAGTGATCATAGGTTTTCCCCCCTCCTCCAACTCAATGGTGTGCTCAAACCCCCTGTCAGGTGGTCTACCTGGTGGAATTTCCTCAAAGACATGTTGATGTCGTCCCAATAAATTCTTGATCTTTGTATGGTATTGTTGTCAACCTTCCGAATCCTTCTGAGTAGTGATCAATCATTCTGCGACATATGTTACCTCCCCATGTCTAAATATCCTCTCCATCCTCTTGGCTGAAACTATCCTGGGTGATCCTATCGACATACCTCTTAGAACAACCTTCTTCCCATCCTGATCTCTGAATCCCATTTCCAAGGTTTGGTAGTTGCTAGTGATTTTTCCCAAGGTAATCATCCACTGAACTCCTAACACCACATTTGTGTCATATAGGTCAACCACATAAAATGTCTCTTTCACTGTGTAGTTTCCTAACTTCATCTCTAAGTTTGGAACTCTATCTAGACACTCCACTGTGTGGCCATCTGCTACCGCAACATCAAACCCCTCAAACTCCTCTGTCTGAAGTGCCCATCTCGATACTAGTGAAGCGTCAATGAAGTTGTGGGTGGCCCCACCATCTATCAAGGTGATTTCCCATTGCCCCTGGATAATCCCTCTGATACAGAGGGTATCATACCTGGTAACACCAAAAAGGGTTTCTATGACACCTCCCTTTGTTGGTTTCCTCCTGTTAGCATGTTCTGGCGGTTGTGGGACTACTGGAGGATGGGCTCCTGCCGGTGTCGGTGGTCTATGGGGAGGTTGCTCCTCTGTTGGTGCTGACTCCTCCTCTGAACTAGTGGATACACTGTCCTTCTCCTCCTCCTCACTATCCACGTTGTCTGTTGCTACCTCAATATAATGAATCTATCCCTTTCCCATGCACCTTTGGCCTAGGACCCAAGGATGTCTGTAGCTGAAGAAAATATTTTTCCTCATAAGCTCTTGCCTAGTCTCATCATCCAACTTCTCCTTGCCCTTCCATTCTCTCTGGAATGGCTTCATGTCTCAATCCCTCTGGGGCACAAATGGTTTGGACAAAGTTTTAGTCTTTGGCACTGAGTCTTCCAGATCTTGAGTGCGAAGGATGGCATCCTTCAAAGTGGGAGGCCTGTATGCCTTCACCCATCCTTTCAAAGGATCTATGAGTCCTTCTGTGAATAGCATGATCAGCCTAGGCTCAGATATATCTATCACTGCCACGGATACCCATTGAAACTCTGTGATGAACGCCTCTGTTGTGCCATTTTGTCTCAACTGGGCTAGATCCCTGAAGTGTATCTCGGGATCCTTCCTGTCAAACCTGTCCATGAGCCTATCTGTAAACTCCCTATAGGAGATGATGCGACTGTGGCCCAATGTCACCAGTCCATGGTACCACCACTCGTGTGCCTCACCCTCCAAGTGTAAGGTCACAAAACTGTTGGCCTCTATCTCAGTCATCTGGTTGAGCTTGTAATACGTTTCTAGCTTATGTACCCAAGCTCTGGCAGTGTATTTGGACGATCCGTCGAAAGAAGGGATGGTGAGTTTCCCAACTTTTCGGATGAAATCGAGGTTATGCCCCTGTTGTTTTTGTGGTCCTCCCCTCTGTGACTCTCTGAGGTGGTTCATGAGTTTGAGTCCATAGTACTCGACTAAGGTCATGTCCTGATGGAAGTCACGACCCAATGTTGTGTACTCCATCCTATACTCTACAATGTCGTCAGCATGAGTGGGTGGCCTCTGTGGTATCGATGGCGGTGTTGCTACTGGGGGTTCCCTCTAGAAACTGGGAAACAAGGGTCTGGGAATCCTACTCGCAGAGGTGTATGTGCAAGAGGGTGAATGGGGTCTACTGCCTGCTCTCGAGTTCCCCTGTGCTGCGTGCAGGACTTGTGTATCTGGGGTGCCCACTCTAGCCAATCTATCAACCACCTGTGCCAAGGACTGGGACATGGTCTGTTTACTAGCTAACATATCATTGATAACCTACATGAAAGTTGTCTCTATATATACAGGGGTCTTGCCACTTCCCTCTGGTTGCTCATATCTGTCTCCTAGCATCCTCTTAGCCTTGCGCTCAGCCTCACGCTCTGCCCTTCTCTCTGCTTCTCTGTGTGCCTCTTCCTATTCCTCTAAGCTAGGAGGAAAAGGGGGAAAATAAAGCCTATGCCTTCTTTCCTGATGCCTATTTTAAGTGACATATTCGTCACCTACGTGCACTCATTGTCTTTAGTCACAGGCTGGAAGGACTAAAGCTCTGATACCACTGTAATGTTCCTGACTTGGCTAGTATAGGAAACACTGCTAATGTGTGTGTAGGATCAAAGGTTTACAACATATAAATGATCATACAAATAATAAACATGACAAAGGACTGCAAATTTTTTATTATGATATCTTTGTGGATTACAAAATGGCCGAATGCAGATGAATAACTAACAATACTCGACTAGATCAACATACAAAGGATCTTAACTGGAATATAAATAAGCAACTGTGGCTGAATAAAATAACAACACTCGGCTAGATCAAAAGACAAAAGGATCTTATCCAGAATACAAATAAGAAACTAAAAGATAATACTCAGAATATGGGAGCACTACGGAATCAATGAAGAATGATGGAAGACCTGGATGATCTTCCTAGTGACTAGGGTGTGTCTTTCAACACCGAAATTAGCCAACTGGTGTCTTCCTCCTGGAATACACTGAACTATCTCTCCTGAGATGCGCCTCTTCTCCTCAATGACAAGTCATAATATGCATAATGATGAACTAGGTCACTGACCCTTCCTTTATATCTTTCCAAAACCCTAAATCATGTTGAAACCCTAATTCGTTGTTGATTTCCAAAACCCTAAATCATGTTGAAACCCTAATTCATTGTTGGCTTCCAAAGCCCTAAATCACTACTGAAACCCTAATTCACTGTTGACTTCTATTTTTAGCTCATAATGACTTAAAAGCGCTTTTAACCCTTTTTAGCTCAATGTCACTTTCTGAATATAACACCTGTGACTGGAGTGACCACTAGTAACCCTGTTTACCCCTCTTTGGCCCTGGATATAGTCTAATGGGGCGGTTTAGACCATTAAGCCTCCTCTTCTGGAGCTCCTATTTGGAACGGGACATTACAAGCTACAAGTCTGAATCTTGTGTATCAGTTAAGCTATAGGATCAGAGGCATGCTTATGTGTTAGTTTTGATGCTTATGCTTATGTTGTTATGGTACATTCTTGAGGCATGTCATGGTAGTGATTATGCATGATACACCTTGGTGATGGTATGATACATTGTTAGAGGAACATCTTGGAATATGGTTTGATGGTATCTCTTGGTACATGGTTTAGGGATGTTGGCACGTGCTTGAGGAACATGGTTTGAGGTACATATTGGTTACTTGTTGATGATGTGATGGTCATGCCTTAGTATCTTACTGAGGCATTGGAATATGTTTTAGGAACATCTTTGGTGCACGATGTGAGGAATATTCTTGGTACATGTATGAGGTGCATGTCTTGGTGATGTTGGTACATGTTGAGGTACACCTTAGTGATGTTATGGTATATTGATTAGTATCACATCTTAGCTATATTGGTATCTTGTTATATTCTTGGCTATCTTGGCACTTCATTGATAATGTTTTTTTGTACATGGTTGATGTGCATGGTATGGTACAGGTTGATGTACATGGTATGGTACATGTTTCAGTACATGGTTGATGCATGATATGGTACAGGTTGGTACATGGTTGATGCATGATATGGTAGAGGTTTGATGTACATGGTTGATGTACATGGTATGGTACAGGTTCTGGTTTATGGTTGATGTACATGGTTTGGTGATGGTTTTGGTATCCATGTGAGTGGATATGGTTATAGTTGGTTGACGATGGTATATCAGTGATGGTGAAAGTGACAGTGATAGGTTCGATGATTGGTTTATCATTAGTCACAGGTTGATGTGATAGTGACAGTGACAGTTTGGTTGATGTGAAAATGACAGTGACAGGTTGGTTGATGTGATAGTGACAATGAAAGGTTGGTTGATGACATTGGAAGTGACAATATTAGTGGTAGTGACAATGAGTCTACACTTATATTTTAGGGAGGTAGGATGGGGAAAGGAAAGGGGGTTGTATCCTCCTTTCGGTTGGTGCTAGAGAACTCAAGTAGTTGGAGATTCCTTTAGGTTGGTGCCTGTAAATTAAGGGGTCATAGCCTCCTTCTGATTGGTGTTAGAGAACTCAGGGAGTTGGTGCTTCCTTCAAGTTGGTTCCTGTAAATCAGGGGGTTGGTGCCTCTTTCCAGTTGGTGCTGGAGAATTTGGAATTTAATGCTTCCTATGAATGTATTCTTCATATATATAAGAAATCATTATGTGGTTTTCTCCTATTTGGGTTTCCATGTAAATTATGGGGTACTGTGTATTTGATGTGATATTGTTGAATGATACCCCTTTTGGTTATATGCTCATGATATATTGAATACAATCATAAATGATATAGTGATGATAAAGTTGAAGATTATATATTGTGACTGAAAGTGGTAAAAAGTGCTCACACTGATTCACCCCCCGCGCGCTCAGTATTCCAACATTATATACAAGAGCACACATACATATAGAAGAGCATATACAAATGGGGGAGAGCCATCGATACATTTTATTATATATGAGTCAAGAACAACCTTTGTCTTTCCATTAAATGATAGTGTATATATATATGTGATATGTAGTTACCATTTGGTTACATTCCTTAACTAGTTAGTCGACGATAACTACCTATTCAACCAACTTCCTAACCGACTACTATAGTTGACTTAGCTAGTCGACTAGAGGCTCTAGTCGGTGAGGCTGACTAGCCCCTACAACAACATCATAATAAAACACCATAATAATTATTCTGGAAAATGATCTTCTTCATAAGCTTGTAGTGTGTAAATTTTGATATTAATGTGCTTTTCCCCTTAGAATTCAAATTACTCAGACTTGTCCCATGGTGTAAGAAATATTTTGAGTCAAAATACTACTAGTCCGAGACAAGAAGAGTATAAAGGATTTCTTTAGTGATAACATCAAGATCATTCTCCCAACCTTCTTTTTCTTTTAATATAGAATCATGTGATTCTTTTTCTAACTTGTAGAGTCATTTTCCACACACAATATGAGCCATTTTAAAATATAGGTTGTACTCATCCATGAAATTCATTGAGTTTCCTCTCCTTTCTCTTAATGATTGTTGAATAAAAAGTGATCGAACCACATGATGAGGAACAATCACCTTGGTATGATTTTCAAGAATATAATATCTAAAATGTTTCATAGCCCTAAAACCAACACATCCTTCTTTATCAATGTTTGAGAAATTTAATTCTACCACTTTCAAATTTGTGCTCATAAAAGATAAATAGGATACTCATTTCCTTATGAATATTTTTGCATTAGTACTGATACCAAAGAATGATCATATGCAAAAGTATAAAGAAGAAAATCATGATTGAAATCAAGATTGTGTAAAACTGAATAATTACCTATTGCATTTAAAAAAAATTCTATGGCTTCCTTTTCATCTTTAGTCCATTTGAATTCAACATCCATTTTTACCATTTTTTGTGGTGATTTGATAGTTTTAGCAAAGTCAAGTATACATATCCTCACAAAATTAATCTTCCCAAAGAAACATTGCATTTGTTTCTTATTATGAGGAAGGCAAGTTGAGAGATGACTTTCTCACATTTAGGATCAACATTGATACCTTCTTTTGATATGATATGATATTTCCTTTTGTTACTGCAAGAATTGTTTTCTTTGGATTTAAAAAGATACCATATTTTTTGCAAATATTTGAGTGAGATGTTTGATATTGTCTGAACTATACTTAGAATACACATGCACATCATTCAGGTATACAACAACATTGTTATTTATCAAATTGTGAAAAGCAATATCCTTTGCTCATTGAAAAGTTGCACTCATAAAAATCAAACCAAAAGGCATTATTAAATAAAAAGGCTCCTAACTGTTGTTTTAAGCCTATCGTCTTTAGCCACAAGAACCTAATTATACCTTGAAAAACCATCAAGTATTAAAAAAAATTCAAATCCTAATACAAGCTGCAGAATTTGATCCATGGGTGGTACATAATAGTTGTCTTTTTCAAAGGCTTTATTTAACTTTAAAAAATCAACACACAATTGAGTTTCACCAATTTTCTGCCTAATTGGAACTAAATTTACTACCTAGGGAACTTGAAAGATGATTTTAGCAATCAAGGAGTTTTTTCAACTCTTTCTACACATGAAGTTTTAAGGAAGGATGTATCTGGCATAGTTTTTATTGAAGAGGGTTTACAACATTTTTTATGGGAATCGTATGTTGTATTATTTAAGGGTCATAAGTTTACAAATTATCATACATCTATGTGAACATGATAGGGATTATAGTCCCTACATTTGTATATGTCTTTATCATTTCTAATAATTATTCGGAGATTATCATTATTGTGGATTTGTGTGCCAAATCCTTTTTGGTTTCATACTTTCATGGAGTGGTTGAGAGAAATGCTCCAACTAGCTTTATTATTGTGATTTGTTTGAGTATTTATCTCTCATAGATTATTGATTTAATTCTACTCTTGTAAAGATATTTAATCTTACCATTTATTTAATTAAAACAGTTTGAGTTTGTATAGTTTTCTTCTATGTATGAAATCCACTCATGAGTGAGATTTCCTACTTCATTGAGAAATCCCACATCAAACAATATGTTCACTTCAACATAGTGGGTATCCATAGACACTTTCAGATGAAGCATCGTTTTAAGACTTGATAGTTTGATTCAATGTTATTGCTTATGCTAAAATTCCTTTCATATATGATTTTGTTGATGCATTATTATTGTAACTTAATGAATCCTTTATTCTACATTTACATTTTACAAAATTTCTTATTATGATTGAGTGTAACCACATATATTTTATGAATCTAAATAATACTTCATATGTAAATTCCTTACTATTTATTATTAATGTAAGCTAATAAATCCTTTCTTCCACATTTAGATTGTGCAAATTTTCATATTATGCTTGGGTATACCCACATGTATTTTGTAGACCTAAACAATGCACATAAATGGTTGAGCGTGTATAAATAAATAGATCATAACTGCAAGGAAAATACATGTGAACCTAAATATTTATTGCAATTAAATGGTTGAGTGGGTATAAATAAATCGATCATAACTGCAAGGAAAAAGCAATGGAGCGAGAATATGTATATCGCATATATAATTGAGTCTACAATAAGATTGTTTGAACTCCTTTACTTTAAATGCTAAATCACTTTTTGTGGATTGTAATCGTGCATTTTAAGATAGCATAGTGCTTTAATGTATTAACTTAGCATATAGTTTTAGATGGCTGAGCCTCGTTTTTTTTATAATTTATTTTTTTATTATAATAATGTACCTTAAAATGTGTTGAATTATATGATACATTATGATTGGGGTGTACCACCAGTAATATATAACATCATCATTGGATAAAACTTATGAAATAAACGTAATTTTGATATGGAAAACTTTATTCTGAATTTTTTATACTATAACTTATGAATTAAACGTAATTTTGATATGAAAAACTTTTTTATGAATTTTTTTATCTTTTTTATATTACCAATAATATATAACATCACCATTGAATAAAAATTATGAATTAAATGTGATTTTGATATAGAAAACTTTATAACACTTCATATTTGACTATGTATTTCTAATTTTTTTATACTATGACATAACCATATTACTAGTTGGGACAATCATGGAAAACTTTATAACACTTCATATTTGACTATGTATTTCTAATTTTTTTATACTATGACATAACCATATAACTAGTTGGGACAATCATGTGGAGAAATTAGTGTCGAAAACAATGAAAGGGCAGAGCCATCGCCTTAGTCCCGAGGTTTCATTGGTGAAAAGAATTAAAACATCGTTATAATCATGGAGTAAATGATTAGTTTTAAATGTTTTTTACAATTTGAAATTGGAAAATTGTAAATTTTAATTATTAAAATTATATATTTTAAAATATTTTAAAGTTTTAAAGATATTGAATTTATTTATAAATTCAAAAATACAATTTAAACAATGTAAAATTATAATTTTTCTAACAAACAATTAAAAAACATAAAACACTTAAATTATATTTTTTTTTAATATGTTACAACAAGCTATATTTAAGAATTAATATGTTTTCACACTTTTACATGTGCACTCTAAAACAAAAAGTAAGAAGTAAGGAGCATCAAAAGTTTAAACTATAGTGCTTTTTATGCTACAGCAAACCATACTTAAGAATGGGTATGCTTTTCACATGTTTTAACAAACCTGAAGTACCACTCTGCTGCTACATATATACTTGTATGTTTTGGAAATTTGATATATATACTTGTATGTTTTGAAAATTTGAAATAATTGATTGAACATTTTTTTTTTCTTAAACATTATTGTGTTTTGTTTGGAATGTATTTATCTAAAAGTAATTTGATTACAAAGAAATATATTATAATAATAATAATATAATTTTAAGGTCAAGATTAAGCTAGACATCAAATTGATGTATGAAATTTCTTGTTTGTAAGATAAATTAGCACAGTTACAAGTTACTTGTGGTTGGTGAACTTGAAATAACCGGGCATTAAATAACCGTAGAACTTTGCGCATTAACTCCAGGCGGGAAAATCCTACCCAGTAAATAATAGTTGTAGTAAAAATAGTGCAAATGAAACGTTAATCACTCAGAGGTGGCAATCAGCTAGCTATCATAGTAAATTTCAAATATGATTAAGTAAAAGTAAAAAAAATAAATATGTAAATGGATGTCTTTATAATAGTGAGGAAGTTAGTGGTTGAAATCACAACCATTGATTTATTGGGACTACTAAAAATATTCCAACAATATTTAATCTTGTCCATACAAAACTGATTAAACACTAAAAACATATTAAATGTGCCCATTATCGTACTCCTGCTTTAAAATTCCTTACCCAACTAACAACCAATATTTGAGTAATAAAATTTATTGACGATACTCTACATCCAGATCCATGTATTATTTAATCTGGTGATTAAATTTTCCATTCCATGTCATACTAAAATAAGCGTGGGAGATCTCGATCGATTACAAGTTTAGCAACGATCTGATAGACCTTTTGCGTTGGGTGAATGGCATCCCAGAATACATATTTAGAGGCATCCGAGCAAGTGACGAGAGTGTTCTTATTACAGAGAGGACCCATCTCTATCAATCCCGTTCCGCAGCATCCTCTTCCGGATTCCTCAAACCCTGACACCACACCAATACAATATATACACTCCACTGTTAATTATTATAAACAGATGAAAGAATATCACAGGTCAATGATATAGGAAAGCACCGAATTCTAAAAAAAGATACCGTATTTTTCAGGATTGTGTACGATATCGGAAAACACGTTGTAGAGATCCACATAAATCAATTTGACATGAGGAAGAAGAAGCATCGATCTCGCCAAAAATGATTGCAGTTTTCCATTGAAACTAACCGTCACTTGGTTCTGTTCTTCTACGCATTCAATTTCACCGATTCTTTTGTGTATGATCTGTTTTAAATTCAAAGTTCTCACTGCCGGCAGGCATCCCATGGGAGGTAGTCCAACGAAGGCAACCTTGCGGGCACCCTCCCTGTATAGTTCCTGCCAACCAAACCGAATATAAAGTCCTCGATTTCCATGATGGGAAAAACAGAAAAAAAAAAAGCTGCATGGAAATGAAAGCAGACCTGAAGGAAACTGTCAGCTGCTTGCAGCAGAAAATCCTGATATTGTTCCACGTTCATCTGTGCCCTTCGAATTGGTAGACCATAGTAGGTGATTATAAAGTCGTTAGATCCCATGCTGCATACGAACAACCCATTCCTTATAATCTCTGACGCGTTTTTATATCCAACGACCTCTGTCAATCTCCTGCGGTAATTCTTGAAGTGCTGCACTTGCTTCCATAAAGGCAATACAGACTGCAAAATATTTATGAATGGTAAGTAATACTTATTGCTGGGGATCAAAGTTCAAACGACCCAATTGACGTGCAACAGGTTCAATATATCTAGTGTAACTAAAATAGCAAAATGTTGATTATACAGTGAGGTCGGCGGTGAGATTGTCATAGCCCGATCCTCCTGAGGCAAAGCTTACGCCCGTGACAATGTCCTGGCTACTTAGTGCAGGATCCAAATATGCTGGCACTGTCTCTTTCAGTCCCAATGCTGCAGCTGCGAAAATATGTTTATTGTTATTATTGGAAAATCGTGCACATATATAGCGTTGTTTGTGTTAATGGGCATCGGCTTTTCATGAACTTACCAATAAAATCCGTTGTTAGTTTTCCATTGGAGAACCTTCCAGTGGGCTTCTGATCGACGAAATCCCTTCCGTAAGGAGGAAAGTTGCTCTTTGTTATCGTTATGAGATAATCGTTGTTGCCGGAATCCACGGTCGAATCGCCGAAAACAAAGAGAGCCGGGAACGCTATTTCATTTGATTCAATCAAGGAAATGGAGCAGACGAGCAAAAAGCTGCAAAGGAAGAATACAAAAGAATTAATAAGAAATGGCAATTCCATTCTCCTGGCTTTTCTGCAGGTAAGCAGGCAGACAATAATGAAATTCCCAATTCCCAAATCCAGACTCCAATTATATAGGGAGCAGTAACCCGCAAGTTTGAGAAATCATGCCGACGACTGCAAATGTGAACGCACAAGACAGTGGACAGGCTGGATAATTTAAACGTGCCATGCCTTCTCAATTACAGTTGTTGGAGAAAGTGAGATCAGGTCAATGTGATGTGCATCGTCTACAGGACAATCTGCACCCCTTCGGGGTCCTGATATTAAAGCTATGTTTTCTAACAACTGAATTAAATATATGAAAACCTTTGACAGAGCGTCGGGATTAAAGTTATCAACACTCTTGACGGAGCGTCGGCGGGATTATATATTTGATATTATGGTGGAATTGCTTCAGAAGAAAATATTGGTGGGTTAGCTTGGATTCTGCATGGGACAAACTATCCACATTAATGGATCTCTCATCATGCGAATATCCATGGATAATTGAAAGAACAGGCTGGAAGGAAGCATCCTATTTCAAATTTTAAGATTTACCTAATTTTATTTTTTAAATGAAAGCCGATTTTTCAAGATACGCG
>ML782766.1:535098-555908 GCA_009831015.1 Picea engelmannii | reverse complement strand
TATATATATATATATAAACTTCAAATATCTTTCTAAATTTGAAGCATTATTCTTGTTTAGTCTAGGTTTGAACATACATGCATTAAAAGTTTTTCATATCCACAACTGTAAAGTGACTAATATTAAGTTTATTACTTAAATAATATTTAGTGTAGTTTAGTCTTTGTTTTTTAGTAATATTTTAAATAAATATAATGAAATATTTGTAATAAATTATGCATTTGTAATAATGGAATAAAAATATTTACATTTTAAGTTAATATCATTTTAGTTTAAAGCTCTCTATTTGGGAAACTTGTTAATATTAATATACATTTACTTACTCTCTTATAAATTCAGTTTTTAATTTAGCCTTTTTTCTATTTATTCTTTTTAACCTCATGATAGACTTCTAAACAAAGGTTTATACTAATAGATGATAAATCAAAAATCAAATGGTTGGAATTTGAAGGAGAAATAAAATGTCTAGGATTCTAAAGGAGAGTCAATTCATTATTGGGATCAAAGTTGTGAAATTCATGTATTCTCTTTATTCCTCGGGTAGGACTTACTGTCGTCATTGAATTCTTATTGTCTTCCCTATCCACCAATAGGGTTGTTTCCTCAACTTGTATTGTGAGGAAACCATCACTATCCTTCTATAAATCTGCATTCTACTAATTTTCCACACTCCATTCCTCTTGATCATGCGATAGTTGTACATCAAATGATTGTCATCCTTTGGTTTCTGGTTTATCACATTTTTTTTCCATTTATGATAAGTTTGTATTTGAGGACATGTATCCTCTTAATGTATTGTTTGTTGATACCATATTTTCATAATCCAATTCTTGTATCATTTACAACCTGTTACTATATTAATTTTTAAATCTAATCCCAATGTATTCCCTATGTCTTCAAAAACTAATAACTCCCAAAAATGGAATGACAAATTAAGGAAACACACCCATACATACATTTTGGTAATACAAAGATCCTTTCTTTCTCACTACTAAGGAACCTCCTTGATTTTTTTTGGATAATCAACAAGAGAATAAAATTGAACAATAAAAAAACTTTTGGAAACAAAATATACCTCACAATCCATTGTCTATTTTGAATAGTACCACTAGTAGAAATATGGTGTAGGAGGCTACAATAGATTAATTGAAAAATTAACATATTAGATTTATAGTATGAAAGGAGGTCAAAAAATTTCTCCTCCTTACCTTGAGAACTAAAACCTTTTCTAATTTCTCCATGATATAGACATTGGGAAAATCAATTGGAATAACTACAAAGGATTTTCTATTGATTGCATCCTTAAAAGAGTGGTCCTTGGATGAGGAGGGTACTCCAACAATAGTGCCCACCACTCATCTATGCAATCACAGAAGCATAGTGATGGTGCAATCTTTGCAAATGATATAATTAGGAAATAAAGAAAGGTCATATAGTTGTGCACCCTAAAAATAAGTCATTCTTAGACCATAGGGATCCCTTTCATGCAACCCAATTTATTCTTTATATTAACCACACAAGCATCGAATGTTGTCCACAAGAGTAAGGTTTTCTCAACCTTACTCTATGAGAGACCTTACCATAATCTGCACATGTATCATTTAATATCATAACCCTCTTAGGGAATTGCCTCATCATCATTGCCATTGAGGGTATGTTTTTTTGTTAGACACTATATTTACAAGAATTAAATCAAACACTTAACATAATTTCATTTTATCAAACACCTTGCATACAAGATTAGCTACCATGGTATTTCTATAGCTACGAAAAAATAGTTGGTATTTTCTTTGAACATTTTCTTTCTAGTCTCAATACCATATCACTTAGGAATACTTGTTGAAAAGATCATCATCCTTGGTGAACAATATAAATTAAACATCATTATCAATGAGAATTATTAATAAGCACAACAAAGCTACTAAAACACTACTAAACAAGCCCCATTACCCCATTAATAATAAAGGTGATGTTATAGAAAACCTGAGGAAGAAGGAGTTGACTTGTTGTCACTTCCACTCTATTAATGACAACTTCTTATCCTTTGTTTAAGAACCATTCCATGATAGTGTAACTCATGTTAGGAAGACTAAGTATTAAGAGAAAAATAATGTAGTGCAACCACCTTGGAACAATTATGGACATAACTAGTGTCCCATTTGTCTCGTCTTTAGAAGGGGGAAGATATGGATCTAATGGATGAGAAACTATAATGTTTTTCATTATGTAATTTAGAATATCTACTACTCCTTACATATTTTTATCATCCTTGTTATCAAGATAAGTATTGGTGTTGAGGATTTCGGGGTCTTATTCTTTCTTTTATCATATTTTTATCATCCTTGTTATCAAGATAAGTATTGGTGTTGAGGATTTCGGGGTCTTCTTCTTTCTTTTATCATATGAACTCATATGACTATCACATGCACCCAACATCTTTGGAAATACTTATACTCATGTTCCCATACCTCATATAGTCGATATCCGACATCTCTTCTAAAGCTATTCTTTGTTTAAATGTTCCATTGTGTTGAATATCGTAACCCTTTCACATAATAGAGGGGTTCTTTGTTCTAGGGTGAGATTGTCTAGGATTTAAATTATAAACATATGATCGACCACCATTGTGATGTTGAGTGTCCCTTTATCTTTCCAATGCTACCTTTCAAGTTTTTTTTTAAATAAATAAATCATATCTTTTATGGTAGACTATTTTAATCAATAAAAATTTCTATGTGAACTTAAACCTTTCACTTGTTACCATTTATGACTAAAACAAATTTCTTAGTTATTGATTGATTTTTTTTAGTTGAGAAAATAAATTGTAATTTCTTTTAATTTATAATAAAGAAAGGAGGTTACATTTTGCAAATACTAGAATACAATTTCATAAGATTTAGTAAGATGATTCTTTCTACATCTATTAAATTAATGTTAATAATACATTTAGTGTGTATTTTTTTTTGTTGTTCTATCGAAGAGTAGTCCTTAATCTTTTTTTTTTCTCTTTCTTCCTTTTAATGTCATGGTAGTCACCTAGATAAGGGTCCACAATGAAGGATGGTAAATCATAAATCTGATAGTCATGATTCAATGGAAAAATTAAATGTTTAGGATTTGAAAGGTCTGTTAATTCCTCATTAAGTTTAGAGTTGTCAAATTCATGCATTCTCTTTATTCCCATAGGTTGGGATTTAGTTGTAGCTAACATTATGAGGGGATTCATATCCTTTTGTTTATCCACCATAAAGAGTTTTGTTTTTTTAATCTACATTTCAAGAAAGCCATCAATATCCTTCTCTAAAACTATTTTATGTTGATTTTATACACTTTATTCTTCTTCATAATTCAAAATGTATTATTCAAACAATTGCAATTATTTGGGTTTTAGTTTACAACCATTTTTCTATTAGGATAAGATCATTCTTTAGGGAATGTATCTTGCAAATTTCCTATTTGATAATGGATTGTACTATTTTCATAATCCAATTCATGTGTCCATATGAACCTTTCCTTTGAATTTAATAATATTCTTCGTTAATCCCTTACTAAGGTTAATCTACACACAAATACATGCATATATAAAAAAAATCAAACTTAGTCTATTCTATATTTATTTTTAAATATCATCCCAAGACATTCCTTGTGTCTTGAAAATTTAGTAACTTCCAAAAATGGATTTTCTGATTAGGGAGATGTACCCATACATGAACTTTGGTTACATACACATTCGATGGGTTAAGCTCTAGGAACCATGGGGTAACAAAAATCCCTTCTTTTCCCTAGAACCTAGGACACTCCTAAAAAAGTTTCTTATAATTAACAAGAATTTGAAATTGAATAATAAAAAAAACTATGGAAACAAGATATACCTCACAATTATTTGTCTATTTTGATTACATCCCCTTGTACAAACCTGGTGTAGGAGGATATAATCCATCAAAATGATAGATTGTGACCTTGGATTTGCAATATGAACAAGAACTATCTCCTTTGTTACCTCCAAAATTGGAACCTCCTCTAATTTATCCATGATATACAATTTGGATGAATGAATTGGCACAAATAGAAACATTTTTCTATTGACTACATCCTTAAAAGTGTGGCCCTTATATGAGGAGGGTACCCCATTGCTAGTGCTCAACACTCCATGCAATTGTAGAAGCATAGTGAGGATGGAATATTTTCATATTATATATTCAAACAACAAAGGAATATCATCTAGTTGTGTACCCTAAAAACAAGTCATTGTTGTTCTATTGGGATCCCCTCCAGGTGCACCAATTTGTACGTTATATGAGCCACATAATTGTTTGATTTCACTCCCAAAATTTATTGATTAGTATACTAAAAGAAGATAAGGATAATTATATGGTTTCTATCTTAATCAAAGTTTAACTGTCCTTCTAGTTTCAATGTTTGATTTTGAGTGCCCCCGGATGGGGTGTTAGTGAGAGACAAGTGTCACGAGGGAGGGAAGCACACCTGCCAGTGTGGTACCATCCACATGATTGGTGCATGTCCCTCCCCTCCTCCCACACCATGAAATTAAAACCACTTCACTCATACCAGAGTGCCATTAATGCTCCAAGTGCACTTGGCTCTTCCCTCTCGTCAGATCAATGGAACTGCCATTACTCTGGTCACCTCTGCATGTGTGCATCCTCCCTCTCCAGCGGTATTCATACCATGGATCTCATTGACGTTTTATTCATCCTTATCCCTTCTCACCTGATCCATCATGCTGTCTGCACCCTCCTTTGGTGTTCACCTACCACTTTTTCCATTTCCTTGTGCCTGCTCACCTTCGCCCTGCTCCGGCCATGCCTAGACTATGAGGAAAATCCAAGCACGGTTCGACTTGGTACCAAAATTGGTTGTGCATGGAAATTCAGCCTCAGCCTTCTCCCTCACCCTCGCATAGCTCGTCGCCCTCCTCTTCTTGTCATTCCACTCAGAGACATAGTGCCTTCTCGCCTCTTTCCTCACCATGGGATTGCAGATTTTAGTGGTTCGACCTCCTAGGAAATTCACTAGGATTTTCCCCAGCGCCCTTACCATTGGCCTCCTCCCCGCAACCCACCTTGGTCGTCCCTACCAATTTGTCCGAGAAATCATTACATGTGCCACCACCAGTTCACTCGCCACCAATCCAGTCTCCATGTGAGGATACCTCTTTCCACTGAGAGAAGCCTCTGGAACAACCCCACTCCTGCTCAGACCGCACTACCTATGCAAAATTCCAAGACGACCTTGCAATTCTGCAAGACCTAGTGTTCGAAGTTCGTAATGAGGTGGATGACCTGTGTTTTCACCTGGAAGTCCTGGATACGAAGGGTTCACAAATATTGCATATGCTCTCCTCTCTAGATGGCTCTCGCCACCCCACAGAACATGCACCAACTGCACCAACGAACTCAGAGGCGATATTGGTTCTGGCTCTACAATTGTCTCCAGTGGACGACACAACACTAGGCTCAACTTCAACTCTCTAGGCACCCACCTTGTATACTATGGCATGCAACATGTCCACTACATGAGTTGCGACTGTTGCATAGGTGTCAGACTGCATGGCCTATTGGTTGATATGTTTATATTTTTCCACCTATCTTTTCGTTTAAATTTTGTCTTGATTATCTTATGTCGGTCTTAGAGGGTCTAAAAGCCTGGGCGAATCAGTTTCCCCACAGTGTAATTCCACTCTAGTTGATCAATTGTGTTATCTAACTCGTTATCTGAACCAATAGATTTTAACTTGGGAGGCTGGCTGAATTGGTTTCCCCCAGGGGAAACTTAGTAACTACAGTCCTTGGACAGACATGGTGATACTATAATTTTTGTTACTAAAAGGATTTTTATATAAATACTTAAAATAAAATTGTTTGAATTTGAATGGGTTAAATGGTGAAAAACATCAATTTATTCATTATAGATGAAAAGATGAAATATTGAAAGAATTTATTGTTATCATATATTATAATAATGACAAGGATACTTAAATGGTCATATTAATATGATGTAGATAATATTTTCTTCATTCAATACTATAAATTTGAGTTTGTAGATGAAATTTTTTGTTTTTATATTTAGCTTAAGTGAGCTTGGTGGTTAAGATAATAAGTTTTCTCCTTGTATGTTATACATTTCAAAAAAAATATTTATTATTATATATTATATTTCACAAAGATAATTATATGGTAATTTTTACAAGTAGACAATGTTTTCTTAGTTTAATATTTCGAATCTTGAATTCATAAATGAACTTTTTTTTCTAATGTTATTATTACAATATATACAAAATAAAATATTTTTAAAGGTTAAATTAATCTTCCACTAAAAACTTGTTGTCTTTAAGTACATTTTGGTATTGATTTTTTTTAAGAAAATGATCCATTGGGGAAGTTTAGGGCTTCTTTCCCACATTTTTGGATGATATCCATAGTTAACTAATTAACATAAACTAGTACACTGCACCCTCTAGTACCCTACCATGGGATTTCATCGCCACCTCTACTAATTCTTGAACCTATCTATTATTTTATATCATATTGTGTTTGATTTATTTGAACAAAAATACATAAGTTGTTTATCAATTCATTAATTTACTATAATAAATTGGTATTGATCTTGATCCGCATAGTGATACAATTAGGATTTATGAAAAGGATGTTGCTAAGATGCAATGTAACAATAAGTGGTGTATGGACATTAATTGTAATATTAGCGTGAATCAAGGGTGTCCCATTTCTTCCACCTTTTTTGACATATACCATTTAATATTGGTAAAAGCAAGATTTATAATAATTGAAACTAAGAAAAGGATTCATACCTACATTTTTATATCGTGATAACACCCCAAATAGGTGCAATATTACAAGTACTTGAATATTGATTTAAATTGTCATTTAAACTAGACACAAAATGTCGATAAAAGAATCATTATTGGTTATAAAGTTTATGATGGTTTACAAAATGAATATATAAATGATGAATTCTATGTTTTTGATAAGAAAAATAAATATTTGAACCACACTTTAGTTATTCTAGTTATTATCTATGGGCATGAATTTTGGGCTTGCAATATTTTGTGTGAGACCTAGAATAAAATTAATCAAATTCAAAACCACTTCATAACCTATAGTTTTAATATTAAATGAAACAATTTTTACCCTATTTTTATTGCTTGAAGCTTGTTAATCTTCCATGGATTCAAAAGTTATGATTCAATATTTAGATTATAAACATAAATTGATCAAGTTGAACAAGGATATGCTACATGTTATTGCTTCTAGTATGAGTAGTAGCAACCAAATGCATGAAAGAGGTTGCATTAGATAATCTTATGCTTTAATTAGTTATTGGAACATGAAAGAAGACAACCACATTAGTAATATTAATAATACTAAATTTCCATCCATATGAAATTTAAATCTAAACCATGGAATGACAATGAAATAATTAATAAGAGGACATTAAAACACTACAAAGATTTTATAAATCCTAATTTGGTTGATCAAAATAGTATTTCCAACATTTTGAAGTTAAAGAAAAAAAATGAATATCTACAAAATCAAGACAAATGACATAACCTCCATAATGAAATTGGTCCATGGAGTAACCCTAAAACACCTAGAAATGAGAGAAATTGTAAATTTGTGATACAAATTAGGTTAAGGTTGGACACCATTTCCTTTTGACTTCCCCTACCCTTAATAACATAAGAAATAAATTTACCAAATTTCATAACTGAGCTTCTCTTTCGGACCACCTCACTTTTCAAGACCATAATTATCTTGGTGTTTTCATTTCCACCATGTTCAAACATAGATATGTCATTCTAAACAATATTTAGTATGATATTATTATTTCTCTAATAAACGTTATTGGTGTTAGGGGATTGTAAACATCATCGTCATCATTATAAAATATTAAGATGAAGACATAGGGATGTTCCATGTGGACTCCAAAATCCCTTTGAATATTTTTTCTGATGGTAACGTGGTTCGAGCCATGCCTATATGTCCTCCTTGGTCACATTCCTGATATCATGGCTATTAATACTGTTATGTGCGACAACTTTTTGAGGATGTGGGATTGTTCTTTTGTAGTGTTTGTCTTGTACCTTAGCTATGTAATGGATATGAAAAGGATTAATTATCATCGCTCTAGTGCATTAGAGACCTTATTCATAATGAAACATCATCTAGGTAGTTGGAATTATAATATCATAAAGATTATGATTCTAAATGGGTTCGATATCTAGTTACATTTTTATAGTTGGCAGGCCACAAAATCCAGGGCTCCTCCATGCTCCTGCTATTGTATTTTTTCTCTAGCTTGTGACCATGACACCTACTCATATCTATCATTATGGATACCATAGGTAATGTAGGTGCACTCCCGACCCCTTCTCTTCCAACAATCTTATCCTATCTCCCCAATGTATGAGCATTGAATTCATCCTAAGAATATATTAGAGAATCCAAGGAGAAAATCCCTCCCTGCATCTAGGAGGATTTATCTATTTGGTGCAGACCCTATTGGCCCCTTGGGACCGAGATCCACTCACAGGATCGTTCTATAAGACCTTCGATCCAGATCGTCTCTTTCAGATTCTTTTCTAGAATCCCCTTTCTAATCAATCCATAGGTTCTTTCTCGCAGTTCGCGATCTCGCAAGTTCGCGAGTCATGACCTCCGACTCTTCCTCTGTGATCCCGCGATAACCGAGATCACGAAATGGGTACAACTCTCCATTTGTCAGCGCTCTCTTTGCACGAGCGCCAGCTAGGATAAGAACTAACACTTTTCACCTCTCGCGCCTTCGCGAGTTCAAAGGTCCAACCTTTTCTCCCTTTTCTCCCGATTCCCCGAGACGCGAGAGGTCAACGGGGTGTTGACTCCCTCGAATGTTTGACGTGTGTCTTCCGGTCCACTTCCTGGCCCACCGTGTGGTTCTGCCACATGTATCTTAGGTACAACCTCACCACTTCGCTCCCTGAAGTGTTGTCTCCTTTATATCACAACACCCGAAGTGTCAATATCCCAAACTCCTCAATACTACTTATCGCAGCTCGTGACCTCGCGACTTCTCCTTCTAATATTTCAACTCTTCAACTGTCGAGACCCGAACTTCCGATGTGCCTAAGCACCGAACTGTCGAATTCTGACACGTCATCCACATGGTCCCACAATCGGAACTTCTCTCCCTTTCGGGACTTTGCGAACCTTGATGCAAAACCTTCGACCCTTCAACTCACGAACCCCGAAATGAGATTTTGCGAGCGATCCAACGACCCTAGCTGACTTGGATCCTACGGCCCTGATTTCTTCTGAGATTACACTTGAGGAAAGCTCACCGTAATGTACTTGCTTCTCTGCAATATCTAACGGTTCTTGTGACTTCGCAAATTCTTCTCAAATAATTTCAATCGTCCGTTTCTTCCTAGACAATTCCTGCAAATTTTAACCAAGTATTTCTCCGCGAAACTTACTCACCTGCAACACAAACTTGCTACGCCTCTTTTCAACACCTCAAGGAACCAACCTTCTGTGATTTTCTTCGACAACTGCAAAGACCTTATCCTTCCTGATATTTCTCCAACTCTGAGTCTTAAAGAAGACTCTTGCACGCACTCCTTGCGGTGATTCCTTCAATTACTTCAAAGAATTGAAGTCCTTCAACTCTGCGCACTCCCTGCAGCAGTAGTCCTTCAACAATTTCTCAGGTTCACAAACTCTAAGACTTTACTTGGTCTATGCACACCTTACATGGCTCCTGTGCTCAACTTGCACTCCTGCGAGAATGAGAACAATGTTAACCCTCCTGAGCTTTCAAAGATAAAAATCTGAATTCTTGTCAATGCACTCCTTCCAGACAAACTTCACTGCACTCCTTGCAGGAACTCTTTCTCAGATAGAGAAACAATTGAAACTCATGCCTTACTCTCTCTTAGAATTCTAATACAAAGCATGAAATCATATACACAACATATAAAGAAAATGTATACAGAAAGTAAACATCCATGAGCATAACATTCAACATGCATACACAGAGAACAAATACAACACCATGAATTTGTTTCGAAGCTCCTTCTATTAATTCAAATCTCTATACATGGGTGTTTTCAATACAACTCTCTACTCTCTTCTCTATGCTCTATGCTCTATGCTCTCTTGACATAATAATCTTTCCACTATACAATGAGGGTGTCTATATCTCGTTTCCCTCTTGCGCTCTAAAACTGTCTAATCTAAGCATTAAATTTTATCTACCTACATTCATTACACATAAAGGATCCTATCTACTATGGACGAGAGAATATCACTCAAGGTCCTTTTACAATAATACAAGCATGCCTCCACTTAATGACTTCATTAATTATTCCAAAATATTTTCAAAAAATGTGCTCGGTGCTTTTCCAGCTGTGTCTTATCTCCACGTTGGCTCGTTGTTGGCTATGCTTGCACACCTTGCGATGCTCTTGCATCGTAATCCCTCGCTTGAAAATTTTCATGGGCTCCTATCCATGAGCTCGCGCATGGTCTACCCATGCTTCTGGATTTCTGCGTCGTTCTCCCAGCTGGCATCTTCAACTAGATGGCCCTTCCACTTGACCAAGTATTCAAAGTATTGCTTTCGTCTGGTCCTTTTACCAACTCTTTTGTCCAGTATGCACTCCATCTACGTCTTTTCTGCAAATGGAATTTGTTTTGTGCACTGAATCTCTGGTTGTTCACTACTTGCTTCTACTTCCTCAGCATTATAAGGGTACAAATCCAAGACATTGAATATCAAAGAAATTTTGATCCCATCGAGTAATTCAATATCATATGCATTCACCCCAAATTTCTTCAAGACCTTACATGGTCTGATTTTCTTCATCTTCAGTTTATTATATGTTCCACTTGGGAACCTTTCTTTTCTCAAATGTGCAAGGATCAAATCATCAACTTCGAACTGAATTTGTCTCCTATCTTGATCTTCTCTCCTCTTATATTCTTGGCTTGAACTCTGCAATCGTTCCTTCACCCGGCTGTGAAGTTCCTTCATCGCCTCTGCGAAATCTTCTGCACTAGCGCTCCTAGTCGCAATCTGTTCTGAATCCCTCAGCTTAGAAATTCCTCTCAGTTGCATGCCATAAACAATTTGAAATGGACTATGTCTTGTTCTCCTATTAAGTGAGTCGTTATAAGAATACTCTGCCTATGGTAATATGTTGTCCCAGTGACTGTGGTGTTCGGTCACCAAGCTCCTCAGCAAGTCTCCCAAACTCCTGTTCACGACTTCTGTCTGTCCATCCGTCTGAGGATGATAAGAAGAACTAAACGACAAGTTTTTTCCCAGCTTTTTCCATAAGGTTCTCCAGAAGTGTCCTATGAAATTAGTGTCTCGATCCAAAACTATGCTCCCTGGTAAGCCGTGAAGTCGAATGACTTCTTTGAAAAATAGTTTCGCAATGTGAGTTGCGTCACTGGTTTTCTGACATGGAATGAAATGTGCCATTTTGGAAAATCTATCCACTACCACAAATATTGAGTCAAACTCTCTTTGTGTTCTTGGAAACCCCAATATGAAGTTCATGCTGAGTACACCCCATGGCCTGTCAGGTATGGGTAATGGTTGATAAAAACCTGCATTCTATCTCTTCCCTTTTGAATGTTGACAAATTCTACATATGTCCACGAATCTTTTGACGTATTCTCACATTCTTGGCCAAAACTATGACTCATTCAACTTTGTGAACATCTTTTCATGACCGAAATGTCCGTCCAATCCTCCACTATGTTTCTCCTTCAGCAAATTCTCCCTCATGGAGCATTTTGGAATACAAAGTTGATTACCTTTAAATAGTAATCCTTCTTGGATCATGTATTCTACCCATTGTCTTCTATCCATGAGAATTGGATTCTCAGCTGCTTCATACGCCTCTTTAAAATCTAGATCATCTCTATACATGTCCCTGAGATCATCAAAACCCAATGTTTTGACTCTGAATTCCTGTAATAGCAAACATTTCCTGCTCAAAGCATCAACAACTTTCTTAGCAGTTCCATAAATATGTTTAATCACAAAAGTGAAATTTTGCATATATTCAACCCATTTAACATGTCTTTGATTCAACTTCTCTTGTTGAGTCACAAATTGCAATGCATGATTATCACTATACAAGACAAATTCCTTAGGAATTAAGTAATGTCTCCATTTTTTCAATGCCTGAATAATAACATAGAATTCCTTATCATATGTGGAGTATTTTATCTTGGCTTCATTCAGCTTATCGCTGAAATATGCTATCGACCTGTCTTCTTGAATCAAGACTGCCCCTATTGCAAATCCATTTGCATCACATTTTATTTGAAATGTCTTTGTAAAAACAGGCAACACCAAAATTGGTTGTTCCGTGATTTTCCTTTTCAACAAATTGAATCTTTTCTCAGCCTCTTCCATCTAGGGAAAAGATTTGTGTCTCTTCTTCACTGTGTCCATCATCGGTGCACTAATTCCACTAAAATTCCTAATGAATTTCTGATAGAAACTAGCCAATCCATGAAAACTTCTAACTTCAAAGATATTCCTTGGTGACGGTCAATTCTTGATTACCTCCACCTTATCTGGATCCATCCTCAACTTATCTGCAGAAATAACAAACCCCAAATAAATGAGCTTTGTCTTCATGAATGAGGATTTCTTCATGTTTATCATCAACTTCTCTTGTTTTAACCTCTTCATCACTGTAGCCAAATGTTTCATATGTTCTGCCTCTGTTTTACTGAAAATCAGTATGTCATCAAGATACACAATGACAAATTTTCCGATGAAATCCTTCAGGACTTCATTCATCAATCTCATGAAAGTACTTAGCACATTTGTTAAGCCAAACGGCATAACAAGCCATTCATACAACCCTTCGTTAGTCTTGAAGGCTATCTTCCATTCATCACCTTCCCTCATACGAATCTGGTGATATCCACTTTTCAAATCAATCTTCGAAAAAAAATTGGCCCCACTTAAGAAATCCATCAAATCATCCATCCTTGGCAATGGAAATATGTACCTGATGGTTATTTTGTTGATTTCCCTCGAGTCAGTACACATCCTCTAGCCTCCATATTTCTTCGGACTGAGTACTTTCAGAACAACACACAGACTCAAGCTTTCTTTGACCAAACCTTTTTCCAACAAATCCTGGACTTGTCTTTTGACCTCTTCATTCTCCTGCGGCATCAATCTGTACGTTTCTTTGTTTGGCAAACTACCTCTAGGTATGAGATCAATTTGATGACTTATACTTCTAATCGGTGGAAACAAATGAGGTAGTTCGTCTACTACTATGTCAGCGAACTCTTCCAACAGTTCTTGAACCTCTTCTGGTAAATCATCTACCCTTGTGCTGATTAAAACAATCTTTGGCTTCCTGACCATAATGAATTGTGGTTCCTCCTTCTTAACCTCTGTAAGAATTTATTTCCCACTCATGATAAGTGCAATGTTGCTCACCTCTGGTTTTATTTCTTTATCTTTGATTGGAAGAAACATGTGAGTTCTCCCATTCTTCTCTAGGGTGTATGTGTTCTTCCTCCCATCATGAATCACATTCATGTCATATTTCCATGGTCTATCCAGCAATAGATGAAAAACATCCATAGGAATAACATCACAGAGTATTTCATCTTTATACCCTCCTATTTTAAACTCAAATAAGCATTTCTTAGTGACATTTACCTGATGTCCTTTTTGCAACCACGAAACTCTGTATGGGATTGGATGATCAATTGTCTCTAGCTCCAGTTTTTCTACCATCTCCATTGAAATGAGATTGTTTGTGCTACCACTGTCCACAATGACCTTGCATACCCTGTTCTTGGTCTTACAAGCAGTCTGAAGGAGTCTGTTCCTTTGGACCGAACTCTCCACTTCCTTCTCTGGTGTCAAAAGAAATTTTCGCATCATCAATGATCTTCTGCCTTCAACATCCTCTACCTCAATATTTTGCCTCTGTGATTCGACAATGTGAGTCTCTCCTTCCTCTTTCTTCTTGTCTAGACATTCATAAGACTTGTGTCCGACCTTCCGCACGTGAATCATTTTATCACTCCACCTCTTCCTCTTCCTCTACCTCTAGTACGAGGAAAAATGTTGTTATCAACATACTCTCCTCTCTGATCAACATATTGCCTTCTCTGTCCAACATATTGCCCTTTCTGTGAGCTTCCACCTCTCTCAATCTGAGGTTTCTTCCATTCTTCCTTAGGCTTATGATTTCTATCTTGGACAACTGATTTGCTCCTGACTTGACTTCTGCCTCGGCCTCTTCGACCTTTTTTTTGGCTCAACTTCTCTTCCACCTTTAGAGCCATTTGATAAGCATCTTCCACAGTTCGGATGGTCATCATGCTCATCTCATCCTAAATTTCGTATCTCGGGCCATTCATATACCTGGAAACCTTTTCATCATTACTTTCACGATGACCTTCTCTGATGTTCAGCCTGTAGAAATCTTCACTATATTCCTTCATTGTCATTAGTTTCTGTCTCAAATTTTGCATTCTTCGAAATAGAGTAATCTAGTAATCCTTGGGAATGAATTTCACCTTCATCTTTGCAATCATCCTATCCCAACTCTTGATTTTCTGCTTACCTTGGCAGCGTCTGTCAGCTTGCAGTTCATCCCACCACAATGCTGCATGTCCTTTAAGTCTCATGAAAACATGTTTGACCTTCTTGTCTTCTTTGACATTTTCATAGTCAAAATATGTGTCTAGAGGTCTAATCCAATCTAGAAGCTCTTTAGCATCCAAGTTTCCCTCATAAAATGGAATGTCCATTTTGTCTCTTGCACTCATTCTTGCAACAGCTCTAATCAAGCATTCATTTGCTGCATCTTCTACTTCAATTTCTTCTTCTTCCTGTCCAGCGTCATCTTCACTTTCAGACTCACTGACTTCTCCAATATCAGTTGTGTGCCTTTGTTTTATTTCCACATCCATGAGCCTAGCACGAATGTCATGCAGATCTCTTTCCACTTTTGTATTATGCACCTGCCTACCCCTTCCTTCTAGCATTTCCCTTTCCTCTGGCGGATCGGGTGTTTTCCTGTCTTTTATCCTCGGTGGCATGGTTGAAATTCCTTCTCGCTTTTCCTACCTAAAATGTACAAACAATAATCAGGATCTGATACCAGATGGTGCAGACCCTATCGGCCCCTTGGGAGCAAGATACGCTCATAGGATCGTTCTATATTCCCTTCAAGACGGATCGACTCTTTCGGATTCTCTTCCGTAATCCCCTTTCTAATTGATCCATAGGTTCTTTCTTGCGATTCACGATCTCACAATTTCACGAGTCGTGACCTCCGACTCTTCCTTTGTGATCCCGCGATAACCAAGATCATGAAATGGGTACAACTCTCCCTTTGTCAGCGCCATCTTTGTGCGACCACCAGTTAGGCTAAGCACTAGCACTTTTCACCTCTCAGGCCTTTGCGAATTCAAAGGTCCAACCTTCGCTCCCTTTTCTCCCGAGTCCCCGAGACGCGAGAGGTCAATGGGGTGTTGACTCCTCCAAATGTCTGATGTGTGTCTGTCGGTCCACTTCCCGGCCCACCATGTGGTTCTGCCATGTGTCTCTTAGGTGAAACCTCGCCACTTTTCTCCCTGAAGTGTTGTCTCCTTTATATCATGACACCCAAAGTGTCGAGATCCAAAACTCCTCAATACTACTTATCGTAGCTTGCAACCTCATGACTTCTCCTTCTAATCTTTCAACTCTTCAACTGCTGAGACCCGAACCTCCGATGTGCCTAAGCGTTGAACTGTCGAATTCTAACACATCATCCATGTGGTCCCACAATCATAACTTCTTTCTCTTTCAAGAGTTCGTGAAACTTGATGAAAAACCTTCGACCCTTCAACTCACGAACCCCGAAATGAGATTTTGCGAGCGATCCAACGACCCTGGATGACTTGGATCCTATGGCCCTGATTTCTTCTGAGCTTACACTTGAGGAAATCTTGCCATAATGTACCTACTTCTCTGCAAGATCTGACGGCTCTTGTGACTTCATGAATTCTTCTCAAATAATTTCAACCATCCGTTTCTTCTTGGACAATTCCTGCAAATGTTAACCAAGTATTTCTCCGCGGAACTTACCCGCCTGCAACGCAAACTTGCTACGCCTCTTTTCAACACCTCAAGGCACCAACCTTATGTGCTTTCTTCGACAACTGCGAAGACCCTATCCTTCCTGAGCTTTCTCCAACTCTGAGTCTTAAAGAAGACTCATGCACACACTCCTTGCGGCGAATCCTTCAATTACTTCAAAGAATTGAAGTCCTTCGACTCTGCGCACTCCCTGCAACAGTAGTCCTTCAACAATTTCTCAGGTTCACAAACTCTAAGACTTTACTGGGCATGTGCACACCTTGCACGACTCCTGCTCTCAACTTGCACTCATGCGAGAATGAGAACAACATTAACCCTCTTGAGCTTTGGGAGATAAAACTCTGAATTCTTGTCAATGCACTCCTTGATGACAAACTTCACTACACTCCTTACAGGAACTCTTGCTCAAATAGAGAAACAAATGAAACTCATGGCTTACTCTCTCTCAGACTTCTAATACAAAGAATGAAATCATATACACAGCATATAAAGAAAATGTATACAGAAAGTAAACATCCATGAGCATAACATTCAACATGCATACACAAAGAACAAATACGACACCATGAATTTAAATCGAAGCTCCTTCTATTAATTCAAATCTATGTACATGAGTGTTTTCAACTACAGCTCTTTGCTCTCTTCTCTATGCTCTATGCTCTCTTGACATAATAATCTTTCCACTATACAATGAGGGTGTCTATATCCTGTTTCCCTCTTGCGCTCTAAAACTGTCTAGTCTAAGCATTAAATTCTATCTACCTACATTCATCACACATAAAGGATCCTATCTACTATGGACGAGAGCAGATCTCTCAAGGTCCTTTTACAATAATACAAGTATACCTCCTCTTAATGACTTCATTAATTATTCCAAAATATTTTCAAAAAATGTGCTCGGTGCTTTTCCAACTGTCTCTTATCTCCGCACTGGCTCGCTGCTAGCTATGCTTGCACACCTTGCGATGCTCCTGCATCACTATTGTGGAGGTCATCGATACTAGGAGAGAGATTCCATATATTACTGGGAAATCGATGCTAGGAGAGAGATTCCATATATTACTGGGAAATTGATGCAAATATCGATAGTTGGGTTCCTAACCTAGGAAGCTCCCATGCAAGAGATACAAAATATTACAAAATGGTTGACCTCTATTCGAACATAAAGACATTTCTGGGTAAAATTATCTTGCAAAGTGCAAATTAATGTGAGAAAATCCAAGAGAAACTAAATGAGTTGTGTCACCAACTCTAGGACATTATTCTTTCTTGGACACTCAGGACCACCATGGAAACTTCCTACAGTGCACATATTTTCAAAATCAGGACCAAGAGCTTCATGGGGGGAAAAGTGGCCTCCCTCCCAGACTTGTCATAGTTAAAAAATGACCCCATTCTCCACAACTCTTTATGGTTGATAATCCCTATAAAACTACCATCATACATACCTAAATTTGACACAAAACTAGGGGAAGACTTGTTGGCACACATAATGACTTACCATATTTGGTGTTCATCCAACTCTTTGATGAATGATAATGTTCGATTGTGTATTTTCCATAGATCCCTAATTGAAGGTGTTGCTAAATGGTGTATAAAACTTTAGGTAAATTCCTTTAACAACTTCATGTCACACACCCACTATGACAACTAAGATTTTTCTTTTTCTTTTGTCGTTTCTTCGAGGGATAGAATCCCTAAATTTCTATGGGGCCTAGCGCAGACCATCCCTTCCCTTATTCTCCTCCATGTGATCATTGGCTATGACCACATGCCTTACCAAAAAGGCACTTCCGGCTTTGTGATTCAGGGAATCACGATGCAAGCATTCCCCTGTTCTCTGTCTTTTGAAATGTTGAAACCCGAAAGAGTCTAACAGATCCTTAGCTCCTCCCTTGGGTCACTTTTCATACGACCGGTCCTATGACCTAGTGCTATTCCTCTAAATGCTTTCGGGGTTTCATGATTCAGGGAATCACGATGCAAGTGTTCCTCCTTTCCCTTTCAAATCTACAGAACCTGAAAGCCTGGTATCATCTAGATCTATGGTCTAGATCATCGACTTGATCAAAAACCCAGATTGAATCCCAACATTCTACCTTTCAGGATTTATGGCGATGTATTCACTCCTATTCCACTGATTTCCAGAACCCCGGTGGATTTAGATATTCGCCACGCATCCCTACAAATGGGCGGTCCAGATTCTTTTAGGACTCCTCCTTCCTACCACAAGACCCTGTCCGGTGACCTAGGGCTCATCCATAGAGTGCATCGGGGTTTCGCGTACTAGGATTTCACAACTGACGAAGACAAGGGGTCTTTCCCTTGGGTTTCCCAGGTTCCGAAATGCCGAAACCTATTCACACTAAACCAATTCAGGGTTTTGTGTACCAGGATTTCGTGACTGGTGAAGACGAGGGATCTTGCCCTTGGGTTTCCCAGGTTCCAAAACACCAAAACCTATTCACGGTAAACCGATTCGGGGTTTTGTATATGGGGATTTCATGACTGGTGAAGACGTGGGGTCTTTCCCTTGGGTTTCACAGGTGTTGAAACACCAAAATCTATTCACGCTAAACCGATTTGGGGTTTCGTGTACTGGGATTTCGTGACTGGCGAAGATGAGGGGTCTTGCCCTTGGGTTTCGTGTGTGCCAAAACGCCGAAACCTATTCATGCTAAACTGATTCGGGGTTTCATATACCAGGATTTCGTGACTGGTGAAGATGAGGGGTCTTTACCTTGGGTTTCCCGAGTGCCGAAATGTTGAAACCTATTCACGCTAAACCGATTCGAGGTTTCGTATACTAGGATTTCACGACTGGCGAAGACGATGGGTCTTGCCCTTGGATTTTCTGGGTGCCGAAACGCCGAAACCTATTCACGCTAAACTGATTCGGGGTTTCGTGTACCGGGATTTCGTGACTGGCGAAGATGAGGGGTCTTTCCCTTAGGTTTCCCAGGTATCAAAACGTCGAAACCTATTCACACTAAACTGATTTGGGTTTTTGTATACCAGGATTTCACGACTGGTGAAAATCTATAGCAGAGAGTTTCCTTACCTTTCGAAACTTCGATCCCCAAATTCCCGATAAGGAAATTTTATATATGAGATTAACGACTGTGAGCCTCCCCCGATCCGACAGTCCATAGAGCTCCAAAATATCCTTGGATCTATGGTCTTGGATCCCATCTCTACTTGCGAAGGCTGAAGGGGTCGAGGTATTAACACCTGCGCTCCTCCTCTAGATCCATTGGTCTTGACAAATCTGGGGTATTTCTGAAAGGATTCCGACCGTTCGTCTACCAAACGATGGGGTATTCTCTTTCGATAAATGGGACTCACTATCCTTTCTGAGATTGATTCACAATATTCAACCTCTTGGGGCTTCGAACTCCCATGACTTCAAATCTTGAGAGAACTACTCTTTCTTGTACAAGGTTTCCAGACGCAGGTCTCGAGACCTTCAAAGGGTTCTTGGGTAATTATCCCTAGGTTTGGTGACCTGATTGAAAAGCCTCCCTAATTCATCAACCTATGACTCTGTGATAGGGGTAAAGTAAACTCATGTGTTTTCCATAATGGTAGTCTTTTCAAGGAACTCACTATGGCTCTGGAATGCGAGGAAACTTCCCGGGAGGAGGTGCCTTCGGGAAATCAAACCAAGACATAGCGTGAGTCAAGTAGATGGAACAAATATCAAGGGAACAAACTTGTAATCTGAACTTATTCATTCTATACATAAACCAATTATGTTCATATAAGTATAAGCATGCATCCATTATTTCTGATCAAAACACCAGGAAAACACTTCTATACAGAAACCATTTATGAGTGTACAAACATGAGCGTGCATCCAGGATATTCAATTCAAGATACAAGATATAAACACTTATCAGAAAACACCAGGTGTGATGCAACTGTTGAGAGGGGTGCTCGTTTCCACCCAACCGTAGGCTCAGTGACTCCAAATGGATTTACCACTAGCAACCCCCGAGCTAGAACACGATGCTTGAGATTCAGTCTCCTACTTCCATCTCAACGAAAGTCAAGGATGAAGGTTACTCTCCTTCTCCTTTGTTCAGAACTCTCAGTATTTCTAGAGCTCCTCTGGTTTTCTTCCGCGATCCCTGTCACGCGTGTTTTTTTCCTCTCCTTTCTCACACTTCCTTTCTTTCCTTTTTTGCAAAATTGCATGTGGCACAAATTCCCCCATCTGTGGTCAGGTTTGGGAGATTCTACGGATGGGTAGTTCACACACATACCCTCATTAACTCTTGAGGAGCCTCCCAACATACCATCCTGATGGGTAATTCATTCCAATGTTAGAGAGTTGCTTTGGTCTTTGATCAAGTAAAAACCAGTACAGTATTGGTTCAGTGGAAGTTAACGCAACCATTCGAGGTCCCTTCCACCACCTCTCATTAGCCATCATGGTCTCTTTTAGCACATCTCCCTCCCAACATTCATGCAACACATATTCATAACATAATTTACATTCATAGAACTTTTATACAAAGGTTCATCAAATCAAACATTCACATCTTTGAGTTTGCCATAGTTCTTGGCCAATATAGTTATTTTTATAGACTGGGGGAAACAGGGTGTTACAATTCCCTCCCCCTTAAAGGAACATCATCCTCGAT
>ML782766.1:444775-503169 GCA_009831015.1 Picea engelmannii | reverse complement strand
GGGGGTGAATCAGTATGAGCACTTTTTACCACTTTCAGTCACAATATATAATCTTCAACTTTATCATCACTATATCATTTATGATTGCATTCAATATATCATGAGCATATAACCAAAAGGGGTATCATTCAACAATATCACATCAAATACACAGTACCCCAGAATAGGAGAAAAACACATAATGATTTCTTATATATATATCAAGAATACATTCATAGGAAGCATTAAATTCCAAATTCTCCAGCACCAACTGGAAGGAGGCACCAACCCCCTGATTTACATGAACCAAATTGAAGGAAGCACCAACTCCTTGAGTTCTCTAACACCAATCAGAAGGAGGATACGACCCCCTGATTTATAGGCACCAACCTAAAGGAAGCACCAAATACTTGAGTTCTCCGGCACCAACCAGAAGGAGGCTATGACCCCCTAATTTATAGGCACCAACCTGAAGGAATCTCCAACTACTTGAGTTCTCTAGCACCAACCAAAAGGAGGATACAACCCCCTTTCCTTTCCCCATACTACCTCCCTAAAATATAAGTGTAGAATCATTTTCACTACCACTGATATTGTCACTTCCAATTTCATCAACCAACCTTTCATTATCACTATCACATCAACCAACCTGTCACTGTCATTGTCACATCAACCAAATTGTCACTGTCACTGTCACATCAACTTGTGACTGATGATAAACCAATCATCGAACCTATCACTATCACTTTCACCATCACTGATATACCATCGTCAACCAACTATAACCATATCCACTCACATGGATACCAAAACCATCACCAAACCATGTACATCAACCATAAACCAGAACATGTACCATACCATGTACATCAAACCTCTACATATCATGCATCAACCATGTACTGAAACATGTACCATACCATGTACATCAACCTGTACCATACCATGCACATCAACCATGTACGAAAAAATATTATCAATGAAGTGCCAAGATGTCCAAGAATATACCAAGATACCAATATAGCTAAGATGTGATACTAATCAATAAACCATAACATCACTAAGGTGTACCTCAACATGTACCAACATCACCAAGACATGCACCTCATACAAGTACCAAGAATATTCCTCACATTGTGCACCAAAGATGTTCCGAAAACATATGTCAATGCCTCAACAAGATATTGAGGCATGACCATCACATCATCAACAAGTAACCAATATGTACCTCAAACCATGTTCCTCAAGCATGTGCCAACATCCATAAACCATGTACCAAGAGATACCATCAAACCATATTCCAAGATGTTCCTCTAACAATGTATCATACCATCACCAAGGTGTATCATGCACAATCACTACCGTGACATGCCTCAAGAATGTACCATAACAACATAAGCATAAGCATCAAAACTAACACATAAGCATGCCTTTGATTCTATAGCTTAACTAATACACAAGATTATAGACTTTTAGCTCTTCCTCAACTTCAGAAACAAGAGAATAGCATATTCATGAAACTTTACCTCAATCTCACAAGACTAGTTTTGGATTAGTCACAAACCCTAAATTTCAACAAGAATAACTCCATACCTATAATCAATAAGGTATGAAATTTTAATTATAGATACTATGAGATCGTTCTTCCATCTCCTCAAAATTTCAGGGTCTGAAACTTCTCAGAGCATAAGTTATAATGAAAATGGAAAACCTTCCTGAATTTTAGCCTATTCTGAAGAGAGAACTTGTACAACATTCCATGTGATCAATATTTGATATCTAATTCTGAAAATAGTACACAGTATACTAAATACTGTTTTATTTCCACTTCAATTGGTCTCACATAATTTGGATCCTCTATGAAGAAGTTATGACTATTTTACTTGAAACACCTGTTTGAGACTAGTTTTCAGACTAGCCAAAAACCCTATCTTCCACAAAGTGTATCTCCAAAAAAACAACGACTCATAAAATAAATTTTTTACCATAGTTACCTTGATATTTCTTATACACAAAGTTCAATGTTCGTTATTTGATTCATTCTATAAAACAACTTATAGTGAAAATGGTACGATGAAGTTTAAATAACATAACTTAGAACACATCATCGCAAGACTTCATATTCCTTTGGAATTTATACCTTATTCACTTCATCTTCCCTATGGAATTCACCTCATATGTCCTTGTTTAGCTCAGAAAATAATCACTTACTCACATAGAATATATTCAATAGAATGTGTATGTAAATTTACTCATGAGTGACTTCTTGAGGTGTATATATATGTTTTGTAAGTAACCTCTTTCCTTAGCTTTAGATATTCTTGAGATTTATTGTTACAACCACTTTACCCTTTCATTAATAACTTTCAACCAATTAGGGGCTTCTTAACCCATCTTTGGGGCTTCCAAATTCATGACCTCATAACTCCTCTACCGTTAGGAACTATGTAATGTTCCACCTACCGTTGGAAACAACATGACAAGGAATATCCATCTATGAGTGCATTATCGTGATTTACACTATCCTTCATGTCCTAATTCCTCAAACAACTTCAATATTCATGACCACACCTATGGGTTTCTTGTATACTACTTCAAATCATCTTCCTGTGAGGGCCATGCTCATAGCTACGCCATAAGGAGACTAGACTGGATACTTCTCCAAGTACACCCACCACATATGTTTACATCAATGACAACCATTACTTGTTGACATCAATGAAAACTAACTATCCAACAACATCAATGACAACCAATTTTCCAACATATAATGCTCAGTGAGGATTTGTTGGAAACCTTCTCGTACTTTCCCCTAGACTACAATATTAGTTCCATTGTCAGTAGTTCTGAATGCGTGCATGCAAAAAAAAAAAACACACATAGATGCTAACTTCATAAGACATACACGAATGGTGGGAGAGTAAGATTATCAATTACATAAAAAATTATGCAAGATGAAATCGACTAACGCTCCATGAAGCACGCGCTTAGTTATTCTCATAAACTCGCGAACGATTTCTGGAAGACATTCCAGAAGCATTGTTCGCATATCTCAATCAACCTAATGTGCATACCCGCTTCTGATGAGAAATTGATGCACAATATCATAAATAGAGGAAGAAAAAACTTAAACAAGTGGGTCGAGAGGATTGTTGAAGAGTACATCGAAGATCATGTATTTGAATATAGAGAGTCAATTCAAACCATCAAGAACAAATTCTATATAGAATTGCATGATGGATTCCTTTGCACTGTCCCCTCTCTGCTGCATAAATTCCTCTTAGACAAAGTAGTCAGTGACATTGTCGAGTACTGACCCCATTCAAAATATCCCCCTCCAAACTCCAACTAGAAGAAGAGACAATAAGCGTGGGAAGCATTCAAGATAATTGTAAAGATACTAGAGAATCTTGGGAGTACTTTTTAAAGAAATGACAATGGAAACCATCAACCGCGATTAAGTTGGGTCGGTGTTGGAGGGGATGGATGATATGTGGGATGATATAAGTCAAATTCGAAGTTAAAGACAAAATATTAATTGAAGTCGAACTACACCCAAGTTGAAAATGTTGAAAGTTGAGAGAAAGATAACTAATTCAAATGAGAAATTTGCACATCGAATGTAGATTCATAAACCATCAATAGGCATTCAAAACATATAGTGAGATAAAAGGAAAAATAAATGAGAAGAGTTCCAAAATGAGAGGGATCTCCGAAAATCTCATAGAAAACCAACTAAGGTGCGACAAATCAGTAGAGAATCCCTTGAGAGTGCCTTGATGGCTTGTGGGAGAGGTAGAATATTTCAATTGAGTATGGGATTCGATGGAACCTAACAATCCAAAGACCAAGTCGACATGGAAATCGACAATTCGGGACCCACAATCTGACTTTATTCTATAATAAGTCTTATCCCGCGTATTGCAAACTTCCTTCGAAAAATACTTCACATAGATAACACTAGTCAAATAAGAGATATAGTGTTAATTGAAGAATAAGAAAACAATGGAAATCAACCAAAAGATATACTTCTTCATGTAAGATATCTCACGGATGTATACCCCTTATGGAATCTACTTTTATAAGATTCCAATTCAACATATATTGAAAACGAACCATCGCAACCTTGTAGAGGAAGATTCATCAAATATTTAGATAAAGCTTGTAAGATAGACGCTCAAATCCCAAGAAAATAATGTGCACATTTAGAAATTGAATTAGTCTATTTGGAAACCTAGAACCTGACCCAAGAAAGTAATCTAACCTCTTAGTCAACCTCAACACAAACTCTTACAATAGTTCCATTTTCAAAGAAATTCCAGAAATAAAATATGGGTCTAAATCATATCCCTATGTACAAAGGTGACAAAAACCATAAGCGGCATTAGTTTGTATTCAAGAAATTTTAGGACTCAGTCGACATAACTGACGAGTAAACAAAATGGCATGGTTCAGTGTCACCCTTTGAGCTAGAGCACTTACATGGTTTATGAATTATACGAATGCTCAACAACACTCAAAGAAAGATATAAATCAAATATTCCTCAAGTTCTTCAAAAATAAAGATAGCAGTCACTTTGAAGAAAAAAAACTCAAAGAAATCAAGAAAAATCTGGGAGAAACACTCTAAGGACATGATAAGAGGTTTAAAGATTTATTATGTCAAATCCCTTACTTAATCAACAATTTTTTTTTGGTACAATGGTATGTAGCATTATTACTACAAAAGTCCAGAATTCCCCTCTAAATGTATGATCTTCAATCATGAGAAGACATACTAAAAAAAGAATAACAAATTGAAATGGATGACAAAGGCACCCTATCTTAGAAAATAGTTTAAAATGATTGGAAGACAGGCTCACATAGCTACATGAATCAATCAAAAACATGTCGATTGCACACAATGAACTCTGGTGTACCATTTTCTCATGTGAGGGTCTCACAAAATATTATTGCAAGTTCAGTGATTCATTGGACCCAACAGTTAGATGCATCTAGATCAAAACATATTGTGATATTTTTGAAGCCTCGACAAATCATGCAACAAGAGACTACTTGCACAATATAAGGAATGCACTCCTTAAGTGGGTACATATATGTGAAGAAAATAATCATTCCACTTAAGAATGTTGGATGAACAAAAAGAACAAACCAAATATTCACTTAGTATATCATACAAAGGTGGTCGACCAACATGTTGACTAAGCAAATGGAAACAGATACATAGGACAAGGTCGAGGTGGTTATCAAGGTCAAGGTAGAGGATGAGGAAATTTTAGTAGAGGACATGGCATAGGAGATTATTATTCCTTCCATTATCAGAAAGATGACCATATAAGCCTAGATTTTCCCATCAAAGAGATAATTGATCTCAAGTTTTGTAATATTTGTGGAGTAAAATATCATTCCCTAAAGGACTGTCTAATTGTACTAGAAAAAGTTATGAACAAAAGAAATATAAATTCTTGCACATAGTTCCAAAACAAGAGATTCTGAATTTGAAGAACCTTCATGTGGTAACATGTCCAGGAGTTGGTGAAGATATTTATCCAGACCTAGCAAGGAGAGACCGACATATATACCTGGATCCATATCAACATGACAAACTAATGCGAGAAGTGGAAATTATTCAAAAATATCAACCAAGATAAAATAAATAAGGGGGAACATACAAACATTTCTGACACGAAATTAGATGAATTTATATAGATGCTAAAAGAAAATCAGTCGTTCGGCTGTTTGATTGACCCATTGAGTACTCTAAGGGAATACAAATAATACCAAAGGCCAATTAAAAGTATGCGCCAGTTATCTCAAGAAATACATACTAATTACTTCAACCCAAACGTCAACCTAGAAATAAATATACACATGATAAAGGAATTTGTAGTCGATTTTTTATCTCAAGTAAACATACTCCCAAGGGAAACATGGATTCGACTCGGAAAACTATTGCTACAACCAACCATGAATTTCCAAAAGCTAGTAGATCATAGGTTCATTGAACCAATCGGTACCCTTAAAAGTGTAATAACAACCATAATAGGAATACCAACAAGAGTCAATTTTGAAGTAATCAACTTGGTCGAAGGCATCCCTTCCTTTCCCTCATTAGTTGGTAGACCTTGGGGAATAAATATTTGAGCTACAATCTCCCTTGAAAGAGATAGGATCAAATTGAAAGGGAGGGAAGAAAAATTATAATCCCACTAGATCTAAAGGAAGGAAATACTTGGGTTGAGACATGGGACGAAGCTTAGTAAGTGTGAAAACTATATCAAATAAATAATGAGCAAAGAGACAATGTTGAGCCTAACAATGAAGGAGAAATCCTAGTCAGGTATCCCTTATCAATAGGACAAAATTCAGACATAGAATTGTACAAATGGAAAATGGAGAATTATGAAGCCCAAGAAAAAGAATGTTGGTTGATAGAGGCCATACCACTAACAATATCCAAATCATGCTTCTCAGTACAAGTTGTAACCATTGTGGAAAAAATAAATCTAAAGAAAATACAGACACTTATTTTGACTCATACGAATGCAAGACAACCCCTATGATTCATTAAAAGGAACTCTTCATCGATGTATGTCAAGGAAGTGTCCAAATCTATCAAAGAATAGGGGAGAATTCAAATTATAGTCAATTATTTAACAGTTCAAGATGCTTGATTGTGGGAAACACATGCACCTCGACTATGGACATGGTAAACTACCACTTTATACTTTGTCGAAATATTTGGGGGAAAACAATTATTGACAAACCTAGACATCCGAATTTCAAACCAGGGTCTGACCTAGTAGCTCAAATTCAACAATGTGAGAAGGAATGTAAAAAAGAAGGATACCGAGATGAGAAAGTATGGCCACACATGTTTCCAAATACATTATCTGACATACCACATAAATGGTATAATATTGAAGAATCATTTGGACATACATTCGACTGGAGAATAATCAAAAGTAACTTTGTTAAAGACTTCAAATTTGTATCAAAGGAGACATGTTTGCAAGAAACAAGAAAATAAATCAAAATAATTTTAGAAAAAACAATTTCTAAGGAGATGAAGGGAAGAGGAAAATCAAAATTCGACGAAGGATCAACCTCGACTTCTATTTTTGTATCAACTGAGAACACAAATATTGTCATAGTTCATTGGGTTGATAGGAAAAACAAAATATTTCCAGGGAAGATCTTCTGGTGGAACAAAAATCACCCAAGTGTACAAAATCGTGTGAAAACAGCTTACTCCATGATTAAGGAAGAGAAAGAGGAGAAATAATATACAGACAAGCTTGCCTTCCCACCAAGTAATCAGAAAGTCAATGAAGGAGAGCATCAATTAGATTAATCAAAAGCACTGGAATGGATGGATGCAGATACCAAGACCAAAGAATTCAACATTTCAATATATGACTGACGAAAAATGGCTAGAATAGGTGACTATATTTGGACTGAAAAGAAAACCTTAGAAATTGTTGACCTATTAAAAGAATATCAGGATGTTTTTTCTAGAGATTATAAAGACTTGAAAGGCTTAGTACAAGAAATGGGTGAGATGAAAATTGAACTAATTCTTGGAGCCAAGCTTGTCAAATAACGACCATACAAATCAACACATAAATATAAGCCTATTGTCCAAAAAGAAATTGATGCAATGATAGTTGCTAATATCATATATCCAATTGATAAATTAGAATGTGTAAGCCAAATGTTTGTACAACCGAAGAAGCATGAACCCAAGAAACTGAGAGTCTACATTGACTTCCACAGATTAAATACGCTTACATTAACATATTCATTTCCAACACCATAGGCTGATGCGATCATCAATAAAGTCACGGGGCAAGAATGTTATTCATTTACCAATGGATTCTTCGTATACAATCAAGTACCAAGAGCCAAAGAAGATCAAGAAAAAACCATATTTGTATCCAAGCTCGGATCATTTGCATACAGAGTCATGCCCTTTGGTCTAAAAAATACCCCGATAGTATTCTCCAAGATAGTGGTCAAGGAATTTCAAGAATACATTTATAAAAAATTGGTCGTGAACTTCGACGATTGGACTATTTATAACCTCCTAAAGGATCACATACAATGGCTATGAATGATGCTACAGAGATGTAGGAAGATTCATTATCCTTAAATATAAAAAAAAATGTATCTTTGACACACCAATAGGCATATTACTAAGACACATTGTTTATAAATATGACATCAAATTCGATATCGGAAAGATAAAAATCATCCTCGACTTAAAACCACCAATCAATCAGAAACAAATAAAAATATTCCTTGGACACACTGGATATTATCAGACATTTATTCGACATTATTCTGATATTACTTTTCCAATTGACGAGATACTAGATAAAGAAGTGGAATTTCAATGGAGTCAAGAATGTAACAACTCTTTTGAACTATTAAAAAGGTCGGTAGAAGCACCAATATTAAGCTTTCCTGATTGGTCCAAAAACTTTCATGTACATGTTGATGCATCTAATCTTGTTGTTGGTGAAGTTTTATCCCAGTTGTATTATGAGATGGTCGACCATACCAATTCATATTCCATCCATAACCTAAATAAATCAGAGTGGAATAACTCGACGACAGAGCGTGAATCTTTAGCAATGATATTTTCCCTGCAAAAACTCAGACATTATCTCCTAGGAAATCCCTTTGTATTTTTAGTGATCATCAAGATTTGAAATATTTAGTCAACAAACCAGTCCATAATGGTAATATTTTTCATTGGATATTTCTCTTCCAAGACTTCAAATTTGAAATAATAATTCGACCAGGGAAGCAAAATATCAGCCTAGATCACCTATCTCGACTAGAGATAGGAGAAGATCTGATTGTGATAGAAGATGATCTAGTAGATGAAAACTTATTCAGTGTGGAAGTAGCCCCTAAATAATTAGAAGAAATTGTGAATTTTTTAGAATGTGGGAAAGCACTCGAGAATCTCCTAGCCAACAAGAGGAAGATCCTATCATGTGAAGATGTGTCCTAATGCATGAATGAGAATACTTCATTTCTGAGGAACACACGGGCTCAATAGGAGGGCACTTTCAAGCCAACACGAAAGTAATAAAACTAATTCAATATGCTATTTGTTGACTGACACTACATAAAGACCATCGAGAGAAAATAAAGAAATGTGACAAGTGCCATAGGATGGGATGACCACTATGGAAAAACAAAATTATGCTACATTCACTAAACCCGAGTTTACCATTTGAAATTTGGTCTATTGATTTTGTCAAACCCTGTTGGCTATTATGGGCTAACCCAGGTTCTAACTACAGGATTACCAACAACCCCTAGACCATCGACCCTTCTGGATACCAGAAGGAAACACAATGCACAGAGTGCATTGCACAGTCTCACTTGAGACGGATTTAATGGGTGGTCATAGGACTCAGGTGTCCGCAACCATGGGATGGGATATTAGTCTCTCTCAGGGGCATTAGATATATTCACTTTCTAACCCTCGAATACCCATTTATTATGCTAAATCTAGTTGGATGTTAGTTCTCATCATTGACACAATTATTTCAACAAAACTTCGTTAACCATTATAACATCATATACCAAATGACATATATTCATATACTACAACATAAGATTCAGATATGAATACTAACTATGACATTCATCCATTTAGTGTTGTTCTACAGATCTCATCAGTGTATCCTTAGTGTGCAACATTTTTTCCTTTATCCTTCTAACATATTCATCATAGAAACTCATTAAAGAAAATATAATTAAGAGTACTACAAAAATTCACAAATAACCTAGATATACCATGGTTCACCCCCTCCTGGAGCTACATCCACAAAGATGAGTAACTTCATCTCTTTATTATTCATGCAAAATATAGTGTCGTGCACTGTACATTTCTTCCTCCATTAAAATCGATCTCCACAGATCACAATAGTCCTCACAAAAATGAGAAGTCCTAACCAAGATACCATCTGACTTTCCGACTGACTAAGTCACCAACCCATTTCATAGTCATAATACATTCTAATTATAAAACAAAATGGGATAATTCCCTTACAAAAACCCTAACCCTAAGTAGATTAGGTTTTTCCACTTTCCAACTAATCAATCTTGGCTGGTCCATGATCCAACCATTCTCCAAGTCAATGCTTGTCCACTTTCCAACTACTCTGCAACAATTTATTCACTTTGTAGCCGTTTTTCCTCAGCGTTGGTTTTCCTCTATTACGATGTTGCTTTTCCTCTGTTTTTGGCGTGCTCCCCAATTTTCAGTGCTACCTTGATTTCTTCAAACTTCCTTGATTTTCTTCCTAACTTGGCCTGCGCCAATAGACCCTTCCCAACCAAAGATAAAATATCAAGAGAAAAGTACATAATTACAGTCTTCGAGTATCTAACCAAATGGGAAGAAGATGAACCAATTGAAAATTTTACAAAAGAAACAACTGCAAAATTTATTTACAAAAACATAATTACTAGATTTGGTTTCCCTTTGATAATAATCAGCGATCAAGGAATACACTTTATCAATAACACAATTGAAACTACTTAAAAAATTCCTAATCAATCATATAAAAATGAATGTGTGTCATCCACAATCCAATGGAGCAGTCGAATCATTTAACAAAACATTTCACAAGGAGATAACTAAAATATGTGGACTAAATAGAGATGACTGGGATGATAATTTCCCAGAAATATTATGGGCTTACAAAATAACATATAAAAGATCGACAGGTCAAACACCATTCAAATTAGTTTATGGTCAAGAAGTTGTAATCTCACTACACTTGTCTGTCAATGTAGATCGTATATCCTCCTCCCTAGAATTTGACCATATACTTAACACACGCCAATAATTATATCAATTAAATAAACTAGAATAAGAGAGAATGTTGGCACAACAACATCAAGAAATCCAAAAAATCCAAAAAATCCAACAAAAATCTTGGCATGACTAACATCTCATAAAAAAGGAAATCAACAATGGAGACTTGGTATTATTATATGATAGTCAGCTCAAAGGAAAACCAATAAAATTAGAAACCACATAGTTGGGACCATATGTGGTCGAGGACATCCAACCCAATGGGCAAATACAGTTAGCAACACTGCAAGGGAACCCTTTAAAAAAATTAGTCAACGAGGCCCAATTGAAAATATATCAAACATAACATCCTCACATCCTGCTGGTGAAAAATGTTGTAAAGGCACCAACAAGACTTGACTAGGTCGAAAAACTATCAGGGTGACTTAAGTTGGAAAAAGGAACATCGCCAATAAAAAGAAAAATGGAATCCATCAAAATATTCGTTGCATAAAAAAATGAGACAAAAAAAGAAATTAATATAATGGAGAACAAATCATATAGTGATGTGGACAAACATGATTCCATCATTCACCTTTAGACCCATGATGAAGACTTTGTGACATAAAACAAGGTACAAGGGAATATATCTCGCACAAAATGGATACACCAACAAACTAGCAACATCTAATAAGAAATTTGGCACTATATCTTCGTACCATCTACCTCTATGTACACCGTCATTCATAGCCAACCAAGAATTTTTTTCACTACCTGCACATGCACAATCATGCAAGAATAATATTTTTCTAGTTTGAGAATCACTTCACCTACACATCCATCACCATCAGACATGAAACAAGATCCTTTATAAGAAAACCAATAGAACAACGAAAAAACATCTTTCAAACAGTTAAGTTTCCAAAATAGGCTCTGTTGATGATGAGTGTCACAGATGATGATCCACCTAAGTCTTCCCTCCCTCCAAGAAAATCCAGCCAACCATCTCAGATACATACCTCAGGAGGAGATGATGAACATTGTGAAAAGGAAGGAATGTCCCTCTTGAGAATCAATCATTCAATATCAAACACAGAGGGGCATTGGAGATTTATCCCTAACATGCAGTTGTATCATTTGGCCAACTGGGAGTAGCAACTTGGGGTAGGAGATCCAATCCAATGGTCATTACTAGCATGCACTGGTGAAAGATGGAGGTTGAGTGGAAGATGTTGGAATTTATTCCAACTAGCATGGTCCCAAACCATTCCATGGTTGAGTACAAGTTCACGGTAGGTTACAGAAGTCACAGTCCATTTTAGTTTTCTTGTACTAAAGTACCTAATGAATAAATATGCGGTAAACCCAAATCATTCCAATTCTTCAATAGTAATATCAAAAAAGAAAATATTTTAAAAGTTAGACCACGAGAGAGGAAAGAAATAGTCTAACAAACCAAATTTTTAAAAGGAAGTAACACCCACCAAATAGTATAAGGATTCCAACTCTAGGTTGACACTCTAGGTATATTAAAAAATTATGAGCGATAGGTTTCAACAAAGGATCAGAGAAATCATAATAAAATATGTCTTCAACATCCCCTCTTTTCTTATTCTTCTCTTTTGTCTCTCGTTTTGTAATAACCTCAAAAAGGTCATACATGAAAAATAAAAACCAATTCACACTCCCCTCTTGATCGGGATGAACAAGGAATTGAGGAGGGGGGAGATGTTGTAGGGGCTAGTCGGCCCTATCGACCAGACCTTCTAGTCGACTAGCCAAGTCAATTACAGTAGTCGTTTATGAAGTCATTCGAATAGATAGTTAGCATCAACCAACCAATTAAGGAATGTAACTGACTGGTAACTGTATATCACACATATATATACACTATCATGCAATGGAAATATAGAGGTTGTTCTGGACTCATATACAATAAAATCTATTGATGGTTTTCCCCCAATTTTGTATGGTCTTTTATATGTCTCTGTGCTCTTGTATATAATGATGTAGTGTATAATTGTCTGTGACGATATGTTGGAAAACTTCTAGTAATTTCCCCTAAACTACAATAGATGTCCATAAAAGGAATATGCAAACAAATTTTCAAGAGATATCCATGATGGTTTAGCCGGAGGTCACTTCGTCGAGGAAACCACTACTCACAGGATTTTGAGAGCTAGTTATTATTGGTCTAGTCTCTTCAATGATGTCGATTCTTATGTTTGAAATTGAAATATCTATCAATTAAGTGTGGGAAGAGACAAACAAGCATCCATACCATTGCAACCTATTTCAATTGATAGGCCTTTTGAGCAATGGGGAATAAATATCATTCAAAAAATAAACCCACATTAATCAAAGAAACACAAATATATCTTGAATGCCATTGATTATTTCACTATGTGGGATGATGTGGTCCCATTAACACATGTTAATAAAAAGGTAATCATTCATTTTATTGAACAACATTTGATTAAAAGGTTTTCTATTCCTTTCGTTATTCTATTTGATAATGATTATCATTTTCCTTCATCTCAACTATTTGAATTTTCTTTAGATAAAGGAATCATTGTTTCTTATTCAACCAACTACTACCCATAATGAAATGGAGTGGTTGAATCTACTAAGAAGAATTTTGTTCATGTATTAAAGACGACAATGGAATATCATATGAACTAGCACAATGCTTTACCCAATTCCTTTTAGCCAAATAAAGTAACACCTAAAGGATAATTAGGAACATCTCCATAATTAGTAAGAACCTAGTGTTTGTGCATTAAATTCTTAACATGAGGTTCAGATTCAACTTGTGAGCTACCATGTAATATATATGCAGGTCAAAAAATTTGTTTTCATTGGTTTGTCATGTAGTTGTAGTTTCAACCAATCAATTTTATAGGAAAAGAATAAATAGTACCATTGGAAAGGTTCTAATAGTTTTACCTATTCACACAAACTTCGAAAAGGAAACAATAACCACAATTACAGGAATTAAATTGACTAAAGGTGATTTTGTAGGAAATGCAAAATCACACTTGATTGAAAATAAATTCACACTTGATGTAAAGGAAACCATTCTTTCTATAAAGTAAAAAAAATTGTAGGAAAAAAATACTATTCCTTGCTAATATGATCACTATCAATTAATCAGAAAAGTAAGTGTAATTATTGAGTTAAACTCATTTAGGAATTTACTAAAGAAATGTAAATCTTGTAAATTTAGCTTTGTCAATTGGATGAAATAAAATGCAACAAACTCTAGATGAATATAATTTTATTTACCTAGCATGAAAATATATTAATTTCTTTATATAAAATAATCAGATTCTTTCTTAACAAGGAGATGATAATGTATAGAACTATGGAAGAAAACACACCATACATGAAGCAAGTGCAATTAAAAAATATTTCAAATCTTCAAAGAAAATTTAATTCACTTACAAAAATAGTAATGAATGATAGGAAAAAGGAAATAACTTCATAATACAATCAGATATTAGATGAAAATTCGTAACTAAAATGTATAATGAAAATCCACAAGAGAAATGAGTTTAACATGGCACACTTAGATTTTAAACACAATTGATTCTGGATAAAAAAATTATAACAATAAAATCCTATAGATTTAACTATTGTGACAACACCTGTCATATTGGAGTGGGCCCTACCTCCTCAAACATAATTCTTTAAATAAACACAACTACTAAATCACATCACACACACATAATGATGGTGTTTGACACACGAAATAGATAAAGCGGGAAGTGTATTAATTCATCAATATGATACAGATATAAATACATAGTCTTGAACTCTGGATTCATATTCCAAGGTATCTTGGACTCCCGATGACCTTTACACTATCACTTGACCTTTCACATTCCTATGCAAGTGACTAATATCATAACCATAGTGTACTAGGTTTCCAACATGCCCACCCTTAATCAGAAGGGGTGTATATGAGTCCAAGAAGAGAGTCGAGGTATGGAAGTGGGTAGCTGAAATATGGAAGTGTGTAGTTGTTTATGGATGAATGTGATCTCTAAATTTGGTGGTTTTGGGGATGACCACAAGATAAATGGTGATGGTGGTTTAAGGATGACCACAAACTCTATAACCCTACTCTATGCTCAATGTTTCCTAGAAGATTTCCTAAGTTAGCTAGAAGTTGAAGTCAGGGATGATTTTAGGGGATAAATTTCGTCATGGGCTAATTTTCCATGGTTTTTCCAAAAACAAGATTCTCTATTTTAAAAATGATTTGCCCAAATTCTATAGGATAAAATTATTTTACCTTAAAAATTGCCAAAAATTTATAAAAACTATATAAAATACTTAGAAATTTGAATATTTTTACAAAAATATCGCCAAACATTTATAGTTGACATATGAAGGATTAGTAAGATTCACCAAGGTTTCTACAGTTTAAAATAAATTTCCATCCTTAAAATCATCCCTGGTTGAAGTTGATGTCTTCTGCTAATTGGAAGTTCTCTCAAATGATGGTTTAAAGATGACCATAAAATATTTTGTAGCAGAATTTGAATTTCATCTACTGAGTGGAGGTTTAAGGAAAACTACAAAAGATTGTCTAGAAGAAGTTCTAAGTCTTATACTAAGTGGTGATTTAAGGAAAACCACAAACCAATCATGCTCAATTGTCATGCTCGATTGTTACTGCTTGATTTATTAGACTTAGAAACTTGAAGCCTAATTGTAAATCGCTGATTTTATTCCCCCTTGTCAGGGACAAGGTGAGAAGATACAAATCCTTTCACTACAACATGGCTCAATAATCGAGAATGGAATCATCAGTATGACTAAGATACCTTCTTAGATATTGATGACCATCACCAAGAATTCATCCACCCAGTGTTTCTTTACTCTTGTAGATTTATTTATGTGAGAAAACTTGTTTGAATGATGATTATGCTTTCTGCAATGCTCGCAAGGATTAATATCAAAGAACTGATCTTCCATGTGGCCAACTTGTTGAAAATGTTGGTATATTGAAATATGCTCTTGAACTAGAGTAGGGGAATGACAAATTTCTTGTAGCATTCTAACACTCTAGAAATGGATCAATTTGGTATAATATGGAATATGAAAGGTGACTTCCTTTGCATATCTGATACATATTCTATGCTTTTTATTTATGATTTATTCACAAGGTCTTATGATCCACTTGGAAAGAGAAAGTTAAACGTCATGCGTACTTGAATTGGGAGTTGTCTAACTAAGTGGATCCTACATTGGTTGTTGGTTTGAATCAACATCATCATCTTCATCATATTTGAAAAGAGGGTTATGAGCAAGGACTAGTTCAAAATGTTGTCTAAGATTCTTTTGCTCAAGTGCATCGTGAAGAAGTTGATTCTAAGTTTGAATTAATGCTTCTTTGGCTTGTGAAACTTGCAAGCAGGTCACAACAGACTACAAAGTGGTTTTTTCAATGGTGACTTTATTTTCTACAAAAGAGAGGATTATAGTGTTTAGTAACTCTAACAATTCCTCAACTCGATCCATATATTAGAACTCACAGGGTTTCTTGCAACTCCACCGTAGATTTACAATGCAAACTCAAATGTGGTCGCTAGGTAGGAAAAAAAACCGTTGAATTGATCCACCTACTTGAAATCCTCAAATAGACCCTTATTTAGTAGTAACAAAATCCTTTGAAATCACACTTCTATACATGTTCCATGTTGCTCTCTCTATACCACGTGAACCCTACTTCCTATTTCTAGGGTTTCATGACTATAATTTTCCATGCTAATTTGATGCAATCCACTTGCGGGGTATAAGAATTTATTGAGGATTTATTTCATGTGTTTGAATCCTTGCAAACATGAGTTATTAAGGTGCAAAGGGTAGTCATCAGAACACCTAGTCTACAAACAATTTCCCTCAGGTTCAAAATTAGTTTTCTTATGCTGTGATACCACTTTTGTACCTCCAAAGAGAAGGAATCATTAGAGGAGTGAATAAGGTCAGAAAAAAAACCTAATAAATATATTATCAAATATTGAAGATTAACCTCATCACTTAGCCAGGAATGACAAAAAACGTAACCCCAATTCTTGAAGACCTCAATTGAAAACCTCAATTATTATTGTTGAACGTGATTTCAAATTGTCATTTTCAAAATAGATATATTCTTTACAAGTAACACTTCTTAACCTACAACATTCTTTCCAAGAATTGTATTCTAGCACAAAATGGATTAGATACTTTCTTTTCTTTTGGGAGCAACAACTAGAATCATTGTTGTGAGCTCTATACAAGTGAAGTAGTGAAGGGAAATGGGGGGTCACTTGTGATTATTTCTCCTATTCGAGGGGAAATGCCTTGAAGAAAAATCAAGAATGGAATCCTAAGCATCAATTTCCACAGTTATGTACAAGAAATGGACCAGTCAGGTATAACCCTAGCATGTTTTAACTACTATATTCAAGTGTACCTCTCCTTTGCAAGAAAAAGAAATGGATAATTCTAGCATGAGTTATCATAAACCCTAGCATGAAATTTGGTAACCCTAGCAGAGACACGAAACCCGAAGAAGAAGATACCTACAAACTGGCTATGCATAGTCCTAACAGGTAGACAGACAGGACAAAAGAACAAACAATGAATTGACCAAAGAAGGAATAATCCAAAGGGATCCTTTCTGCATATATGACACCAAATTTTGTGCTCAAGAAACCATAACATACTGTTGGGCAATAAGTTTGGGGAAAATAATAGTGAGAAGAGATGAGGTACATGGAAAAGGCGCAAGATAAAGAAGATCAGAAGAGAGAAGAAAGAGGAGAAGACAGGGGACAAGAAATAACAGATAGTGAAAAATCTAGGGAAACCAGTCAGGCATGATCTATATCCAGCTCATAATGATTTATCACCGACTGAGAATAAGTGGTATCCAACTCATTATGAGCTGGAAAAACAAATTGAAGAAACAGCATAAAAAAATGTAAAAGACCCATGAAGTGGGGGATGTTCAATAAAATCTGAGAGGATTCTTAGTAGTTGTTGTTACTATAGGATGTTAAGTGTCTAAAGAAGATACCAATGTAAGAATACCATTATATATTGAACATACATTGTAGAACAGAGCACAAGCATAATGCTATTAATATAATAAATAAGAAAATATTTTGTGGACGTATCCCAAGAGGGGGTGAACCACAACAACTCTATGTCTAATTGTGCTATCGAATGATTATTCATGTATGTATTGTATTAATTCTTGTTTTTTCTATGGATGAATGTGTATCTTCATTGATATTGTTGATCTATTAATGTGTAGTAACTTTAATTGTATGCTTTATCTCTAAGTGATGTGAATTTGGGCTGATATGTATAAAGAATCACATAACGAGATTATTTTACATAGGATCTAATGTGAAAAAGGATCTTGTAGGTATGAAAGAGCGTGTCCTCCTTTCCCTCACTACTGCACAATATTGGTTCCCATAGTCCCCATAAAGATACCTTAGGAGAGACTTCATCTGCTTCCAGGTGATGCCAAAAGGGTCGATATCTGTAAAAAAATTTGGACTAATTACCTTGAACCTAGGGTCTTGAACCTACCTGTGCACATGAGCCAACACATACAAAGAGATATTTCACATAGATTGGTAGACTAATGGAGGCATTTTTTTTAGTGAGAGAAATATGTAGGATGAGGATGGAAAAATGGTAGGAACACTTAAAGATAGACAGAGACATTTCTGCATCTCAGCTATGGAAAACTACAATATCTAAATGTTCCTGACAACAACAGGCTCTGATACCACTGTTAGACTACGCATATTGAATATAATCATGAAGGCACATATTATTCATGGGTATGATACATCTATTAATACAATTAATATGACCTTTGAATTCATCTTCCAAGGTCTCTTGAATCCCTATGATCGTTACAATAACTTGATTGTTCATATTTTGTCAAGTTCGTAACCCTAACAGATTATGTTTCCAACATATATAAAACTAGAACCAAATGCAAGCATGATTTCAATTAAACAACAATTCACATACAATAATGTATGTAATTACCTCTCTCTCTCTCTCTCTATGTACCTTGGCTCTACATCTCTATTTGTGTGTGTATGTGTGGGTGTGTACAAGAGTAGGTGGTGTGTTTGCATAGCAACCCTTTAATATCTAAATTAAGGAAAATGTTCTTAGACATGATTGAGAACAAATGGTTTTCAAGGTTTCTTAAAAACACGAGAAGTTTTAAATTCATTAAAATATGACCATTCTCTTTATTAAATTGAGACACAAGATACAAATTCCATTTTGTCTTGATTCAACACATAATGACATTCCAAGGAATCCATAGATACATTTCATATCAACAGGATTTGTTCTCCCATGGGCGCATATTTGTTTTCTCAGTATTTGTTGTTTTATCATACATATCCTTTGTTTCCACAGCTCACAACTCATAATATATTATATTAGAGTCACGGATCCAACATTTTCGAAGTCCAATTGCATTTCTACAACATCGGTGTTCTACATCTTTCCCACAACATTGCTACATATTTCCTATAAATACCTTGTAACATTGTTGGATGTTTCTTGTATATACCCCATAGTGTTGCAACGGATTTGATGTGGCTTATCCCACAACCAACTTATAGCATATACAAACTACAAACATCCTGTAGGTAATTGTGAGAACATAATACACTTTTTTTTATCATCAAATAGTCAACAAAATGCAATAAAGTGAAAACTAATAGGTACCTAATGCCAAAAACATTATTTGAACACAAAAGGGTGAGTGAAGACTATAAATTTAGAAGAAAAGGTATGTATAGGATTCCAAAAATCAGACAAAGGGATGAAAATATTGGGGCCCATCATCCCCCCTCCCCCCCGCCCCCCAATTGATGCCATTGTATGTCCCCATGAAATTTTATATGTTCTTGTTGTTATGAGGATTCTAGTTGTGGAGACTCTAGGGAAAAGAAAATCCAATTACAGGAAGGGTGGACCTATTATTATACCTTTTAATAGCCCAATTTTGGATAGATACTATTCCAGAAATAATCTTCATCATCTTCTAAGAGACTCCAAAAAATAGGAAAGTGAAACCTCACACCAATCCAATTAACACCATGATATTTCAAACAACTAACATACCTTGGAAACGAGTCTAGTGTAACCCTAAACTTGACTCTTGTGAATGGATTCTTACTCTTTAGTTCTTCAATTAGAGACTCATTTCTCCTTTTGATACAAAGGATAACCTCCAATATGTTCATAGTTAGCTAGTGTTCATAAGCTTGGATGGATGAATTTTTCACCTCGTGAAAATAGGTTACAAATGACTAGTTCTTCATTATTTATTCATTTTCAATGAATAACTTGGCTAGCTATGGGGCTCTCCTCAACACTAATTCATCATTCGAAGGACCTAAGATGTATGTATCCAATGAAGGGGTTTGGATCCCAATCATCGAAATTATCCATCACAAGGTCATGTTGGTACCATTAACATAATAGTCTCTGATCCTCTTCATTTCTTCTAGAAAATTCCTAGACAAATTTCTCTAGGACCATAATACAATCTGAGTTTTTTTCTATTATTGTTTTGATTTGAAAGTAAATTAATTGCTCTTTTAGATACATAGTGTAAATAGGGGAAGGAAAACAATGATATTTAGTTTTATGGGCTAGAAAACATAAATATTGTTTGTCATGGCTTAATTGTTGAAATTCCATAGCTATCCCATGTATTATCATATTGACCTCCTATTACTTGAACCTTTCAAACTCTCCTACAAAGGAATCATCTTTCTATTACTTGGTTAAAGAGACTAGCTTTGCTTCTAAGTATTCAACTTTTTCTTTCCATCTTACTAGCTCATTTCCCAATATATCAATCTCTCTTTCCAACCAATCAATATTGATCAAATATGCTAATTGGATTTGTGGGGATTTCATTTTTTTCCCCGCTTCTTCTATTTCCTCCACATCTCTCTCCTCAAAAAATTATTTCGCATGTTCTTCCTCTTCTCTTGGTTCTCTCTCAATATTTTATTTTGGTTCTTACTCTGATTTTTCTCCTAGACGTTCTTTCTCAATCCTTTCTTCTAATTTTCCTTTAGGTCTTCCTTCCTAAGTGGGGTTCGAGAAAAAATATTGTTCCTTAAGTAAATCATGTTTTTCCACCTATGGAATAGGGGATGGCTAGTCTCTCTACACCTTAATGGCATGGACTAGGGTGTCCAGGACCTTTTGGGCCACATAATGATATAACTTCTCCCTAACCACTACCATTTCTTCATACAATGCTAGATATGATTCCCTTATAAATTTATGGATTCTTTTCAACCTTTTATGGGACTTTCAATATGTTTTAGAAAAGGGAGGTTGCAACTTACTGAACAAGAAATATTTTCCTTTATTTAATTTTCTCATATTCAATTGTTTGGTTCTTGTAGCAACAATATTTTCATCAATTTTTGGGTGTTGTGAGTCTAATTCCACCTCCTCCTTTGAATGGATATCTTCATGGTGGTGCATGTCCCCTGATTATTTTGGTCCCTTTTCATCTTCTTTAGTTTCTTCATTGTTCACTTGAATCAGCTTAGGGTTTCTTTCTTCTGTTTCCATAGATCAGGTTCTAGGTTGCCTATAGGATTTAGAAGTGAGAGTATCCCTCAAAAATCACTTCCGCTTGGGGGGTTTATTTTGTCTCTCTCCTTAGAATTTTTTTTTTCATGTTCTTCCTCTTCTCTTGGTTCTTTATCAATGTTTTCTTCTAGTTCTTCCTAATATTTTTTTCCTAGTATGTCTTTCTCAATCCCTTCTTCTGATATTCTTTTAGGACTTCCTACGTTAGTGGGGTTCAGGAAAAATTCTTGTTCCTTACATGAATAATTATCCACCACCCATGGAACGAGGGATTACTTGTCTCTTTAATCCTCAATGTCCTGGACTAGTGTGTCCAAGCCCTTATGGGCCACATAATTGTGAAACTTCTCCCTAGCCACTTCCATTTCTTCATACAATGCAAGATATGATTCCCTTATAATTTTATGGGAATTTCATTACTTTTTAGAAAAGAGAGGTTGAAACTTACCAAAGAAGAAATGTTTTCCTTTCTTTTTTTTGCATGTATTTCATTGTTTGGATCCTACAACAACAATTTTTTCATCAATTTATGGGTGTTGTGTGTCTAGTTCCACATCCTCCTTATAATGACTATCTTCATGCTGGTGCATATCCATGATTCTTCTGGTTCTCTATCATCTTCCTCAATTTCTTCATCATTCACTTGAATCACGTTAGGGTTTATTTTTTTTCCCAATATCATTTTCTCAATTGCTTGGAGGATTCAACAGTGGGATAATCCATCAAAAACCTCTTCCTCTTGGGTTTTGGTGGTGCAACACTCTCTAATAAGGTTTTTATAACTTATACCAATATGGTGTCTTTTATGTTAGGTCCCAAATCATCCCTTGTCATCTCTACCATTTATTCCACTTTTACAGTTACTTGGGAGGATGCAATAAAGGAACTCCAAGTCTGAATAACATCTCTAAGGGTATCCTCAACTATTAACATGATCATCCCACCATGGGATAAAATCACCTCAAGGTTCTTTCCCTATTTCACCATTTTTTCATTTTGATTCAAGAAAGTTGAAAATAAAATAGGGAACGATGATATGTTTTTGGTTTCTCAAGTGAATCAACAACATGAAATGAGACTAGAACAATAGGTTATGTCTCCCCTTGTAGGTCATATAATTTTGTCCATATAGATCCACTTCAAGCTAGGGTGGTGGGAGAAACTTTCTCTATGTATCCTTATCTGTTCCTTTAACTTCCTCTCATTCTACAAAAAAATTCTCCCTTTACTTCCTTTATTGATGCCCTTCTTTCAAACCACCTTTCTCCAGTTTGCAACAAACCAACCATTTTACAATTTTCACCTTATTCACCTGAATTGTAATACCATGGGCCTCTATAACATTCTTGTTGTAGAATAATGAAAATCTCATTTCCATGGTTCTATATGCATCCCAAAATATTTTGAAGAGCATCATCCAACCCATCTCTTCAAAAATATTTAGTACCTCTACATTTCTAGTGATCAATTTGACATTCTCAAGATAACTTATAATTGGAGGTCCACCAATCATGCTGAGGAATGTAATTCAAGAGGATCGACTGCAAGTTTAAAGGGGTGAAGTATTCAATCTATATAAATAGGGATGTTGATAGAAGGAAACTATAGTTCATAGAGTGGAACATATTAATACAAAAAAATTTGTATATTTTTCCTACCCTTGGGCATAGAAAATCAAGGTTCAAGGAGGATTGGCAGGATATATTAGACTACACTATCACACGTGTTAAACATTGACAATAAAATAGGGTATTTACCTTCTTCTTACTTGATGAAATGGATAATGGTTGTGATAGTATTGAGTTGGATCAAAGTACAATGCCATGCTATTTAACATTCTAATAATATGAGGCATGGTAGCGGAAAAATATATAGCATGGATACAAAAATATTTGTAGAATGGATGTAGAAATATCTATAGCATGGCTAAATAAATATATGTAGAATGGATGTAAAGGATCTGCAACATGTAATGTCCCTAATTATAGCATGCTAGGATAATGTGTTTCAAGATGATTATTTTAATCAAATACTTTGCAAACAATGTTTTGAGCTAGTTGGTTAGTTATGACAAATAGTTTGCATGTAAACTCATAGTAGGCATCTTATCAAAACAAATTGCAAGAGAGATTATCATGGAATTTTATTATGGATGGAATCTTCATAAATCACAACAATACAAATCTCTATTGGTTGTAACAACATATGCACCAAAAAATAACCTCATAGATCTCTATTGGTTGTAATGGAATTTGAAAAATCAAACACAAAGATAAACAACACCTGGAATGTCACCAAGATCCTCATGAATACACTATAGAATATCCAATCATGTATTAACCCTCATCATGCATATCCAATCGACTGATGCAAACCCCCATTTGCAAAGGTCATCGTGGGACACAACCAATCATCTAAAGGGGCCTCACATGATACCCTTTACTCGACCCACAGAGATGCGTTCAACCCTGGTTTCTCTAAAACCCTCTTGAAACGTGCAAATGTCTGGGCTCAGCCTCATCCAGAAAGTTCTATAAACCTCATGTGCAAGTCAGTATATATCCAACTGAAAATCAAACCCCAAGGTAAAGATCCAATAGAAATCCTTTATGGTTTCCCCTCTTGTCTAAGCTCCAATGGAAATCCTGGGTGGACTATCTAGGGTGTATATTACACCACCGAAACTAAACCAATAGTTGAAGAGTTTTGATAAACCCTAATGAAACAATGGATTCAAGACAAATTCCAAAATTAGATATCAAATCATAATCCAAAGTGAGGCTCTACCCCTCCTTTTATCCTTTCTCCATGTCTTTTATAACTTTCCATTTTTTGAGCAAATAAAATGTAACCCTTATCCCATTTTGGAATAAATAAAATATAACCCTTATCCCACCTTTTATTTCACTTTAGGATTAAATGTCACTTTTAATAATAGATAAGTAACTTATTAATCTAATTTCACTTTAAGTACATAACATATCCTAACTAAGTGACATTAAATAACCCCTTTTGACTCCATTTTTCTCCACTGAAAAGTCATGGAAGTCATTTCCAATGATGAAAAAGGGAACCTAAAAATGGGGACACGAAAAATCCTCCCTTCCCAAACATTGCTTGTCCTGAAGCAATGTCATACTGGCTCGACACTCCATCGACTGATCCAGACTAAAACTAAAAAATTGTAACAGGATACCAAACTACCCTGTAAGATGTGAAGCATCCTTTGCTCAAGGCGTGGTATGGTAATGTACAAACATGTGACGTCTCCTGAAAACCTCCCACAAGTAATGCCACTTGGTGTTGTAACAAATTGATCAAACCATCAAGAAACTGCTCTACTAGGTAACTAATCTCATGAAGGAAAAAATTGGCTCTGGCCTCTATGTCAATTGTCGCTTTGTCTCCTACTGAAATCCTAGGGTCCCAAGATATCCTCAAAAAGTAACCACCACATTGATGTTGTTCCACTCTGATCATAGTCCTTCAAACATCATTCCCACTCTGCATTCCCCTCTCCTGTAACTCCATGTTGACATACTTGTAAGAATTGAGCCTAGTATAACGAATAGTAGTTGTCATATGCATCCATATGAAGTCATGGCCTGTAAATCCACTGTCATACCTAACCCTGAATATCAAAAAAATAAGTTTTTCCGAGTCATTGAAAATGAATGTTGGTTTCTCATGGAATCTAGAGATCCATCCACTAGATAGCTCTATCATCTACGTTTCCCCATACCAAGAATATACCACTAGAAAGTGAATGAATTGGTCAATCACTGGAGACATAATATCAATCCATTATATCCTCGGTAAATATGTGGTTCAATCTATCCATATGTTGTCCCACTCTCTCCCATAAATGGACAAAGACTGCATCCATCCTATGGAATGAGTACGCCTGACCTACTCCACTGACAAGGCATATACTCCCCTACATCGTCTATGAATCCTCTCCATGCTAACCTCTTTCAGATATTCCTGAAGTATTCTCTTCTCCTAGTACTAATATACAATATGTTGATACAAGAACCCATCATACTGTCCCTAATAGTCAAATATATCATAAGGTTCATAAAATCGATCAACTCCTTGAAAGAACACTCCTCCAAGAAACTACTCCTAAGCCTCCCAAAGGTAAACTCTAGAAAGTCAAAACTGGTGCTCGCAATTCTAATACTAGTTGAACTATCAAGCAATGTAATCCCACAGTCCCAAACTAATCCTAGAAAGGTACCACCATGATGACGTTACACCACTCTAATCATCACCGTCAGACCGACGCGCCCAGTCTACATTATACTCTCTTGGAACCCTAAGATGAACTTTTGGAAGGGACTGAAATCATTATCTTGGATTCTCTCTTTTGAATGTATCTCAGTGAAGTCTAAGCCTACAAATCCACAACTGGCCTAGAGTGTGTCCGACCATATAGAGTAAGTATCAACATCCCCTCTACTTTCATCCCAAAAATAAAGCATACCAATCACTATTATGGATCTTTTGATCATCATCCCAACCAATCTATCACTCATATGAATTCCTAGATCCCACCACCAAATTGGAATTCCACCACTCCCAATACCTTCTAGCTGCTATTGTGCCATACTAGTAACTATCAAAGTCAAAATGAGCCAATTCCCTAGTTTGCCATCATATTGTGCAACCGGGTACTAGGAATCAACTTTATGCCTACTAATCTACTATCAATGTACTCAAGTAATCCGCGGAGTTCGAACACCTCCCTACAAAATATCCCTGTCACATATGGTGCCTCATACTCATATGGGTACCTAGAATCCCCCACTAAAGGTGAATCTTATGTATTCCTCGTAATATTCTCCCTAAGTGTGGACTCAGGGACTATATGTGTTCCACCTCCGTAATGGATAATTCCATCCACCACTATGTTAGCTAAAATATCTGTGGAATGATCCATTACAATATGGATCTCCTCCTGTTCTCTGACCACGTATCCCAAATGAAAGAACTCTAACATGTTTATAATCCTACTTTCCTCTCTCTTTTGACTCAGATGATCCCTCCATATCCTGTCGAATATACCACTGACTTCAGAAAATAGTAATAGATTCCACTTACACTTCTCTCAAGAATGGAAAGTGTCAAGTGCATTGGTCAACCCCAATGGTATGACCAAGGAATCAAGGTACTATTTTAGAGTGATCTTGAGCGTATCCTTCTCTCCATCCCTGATCCAGTACTGATATCCCAATTGAAGATCAATCTCTGAGGAATATTTCCCTCCATACATCACGTCCATCCACTCATCGATTGTGTGTGAACCAAACTCAATGATATGTCTAAAATCCATGTATGGAGGTCTCCTAGGGGGAAACATCATAAAACCCCACTGTACACCACCATAAACCATTCTATATTGTTGTATATTATTGCATACCACCATATAATCATGTGCCACCTTATATCCTATATGTGCCAATGCATCAGTCACTCTACTAATATTAACTAAACCTGGATCCATATCTATCCTATACTCGATCCCCCAATCAACCAGTGCATATAATTCCTTGTTGGCTACTCCACAAGGAATTTTCTCAACTACCTCCTATGTAGCTAAGCCTTTAGCTACAATAAATGGCTCATGGTCCCTGTAATTCAAAAAAGGTGCACGGTCAAAAACCTTTGTGTCAAACCTCTCCTCAAACATCTGAAAATATGAACAGTCTTCATGCGGGATCATCACAAGAGGCTCCTCCCTCAGATAATGAGTGTCACTCATTCCCTCATGTGTCACTATTTCTAAAGATGATGGAGACTCTATTGTTGTCAATGATGAATAGTATGCCAAACTAAGTTGGTAACAAATCTTCTCAATCTCCCTTTCTTTGTCTTCAACGAACTTGAGAGCAAGCTCTCTATCCATGAAAAATTGCAAGTACTCATATTTTATCTTCTCTAGTGCTTCTTTGATTCCCCTTTGTCTCTCCTCCAATAGGGTTTTCCATATAAGGTCCTCAATAAACTTATGAGTACCATATTTCCTCATCAACATTTGCACAACTTTCTCCTCCATGACCAATAATCAGTTCTCCAATTCATGCAATGTTATTTCATTGACATGGTGTGGGTGTCACAAAAGGAAACAACTAACTCATTGTGGGATATACTCCTCATACAAGTTTTTTGATTTTTTCTTTTCCACCAAATCAACCCCTTTATTATCGTCTATGCATAGCTATAGTACAATCATGCATGCATCATCGTATATGTCATAAATAGGATAAGGTATTGAATCCTCATCATGCGAAGGTGATATCATACTTGGAATACCCTCATCATAAGCATCGTACATAGTGGAAGCTATTGGATCGTAAACATTGACGGGTCGGAACATCTTCTCATAGTTATCATGAGAGGTTGCATCCTCATATTTTGCTAATTCATCAGAGGTATACCCATCCAAAACACTAATTTCATCATCCTCATTTGTTATCTCTAATGATGCATCATAAGCTCATGTTTTGTATGCCTTTATGCACACATTCTCAATATTTCTAGGTGCATGTTACTTCACCTGTCCTTCATGCTCATTTGTGTTTAATTTATTCTCTGTGTCTTTAAAGGAATCTACGTCCACATTCTTGGGACAACATCCGTAATTGAGGGTGAAATAGCTTCTAAAGGGTAAATATTTGCTAATCTCCTCACCCAATATTATATACTTCTGGTAGTGTTAAGGCATATTTTTAATTGTTTTTATTGTCCTCGAGATTTCAATCACAGACTCTGGATATTCCTCCATCTAGCTTAACCACCTGAGTGAAAAACCTACTCCCATCCTTTCTTACACCTTTTCCTTAGTTTGAAATCCAAGATTGTATACCCTCACAGGTTGAGAGGATAACAAGATCTGATACCACTTTAATTTCCCCACTTATAACAGGCTAGGATGATTTGTTTCAAGATGATTATTTTAATGAAATACTTTTCAAACAATGTTTTGAGTTGGTTGGTTACTTATGACAAACAAGTTGCATGTAAACTCATAGTAGACATCTTATCAAAACAAGTTGCAAGTACATAAAATGGAAGAGATGATCATGACATTTAATTATGGATGGAATCTTCAGAAATCAAAGAAATACAAATCTCTATTGGTTGTAACAAAAACTGACCTAAACACTAACCTCACATATCTCAATTGGCTGCAATGGAAGATGCACAATCACACACAGTAATAAATAAAACACCTGCAACTTTGCCATGATCCCCCTGAATATACTATAGAATATCCACTCTTGTAACCTTCATCGTCTAAATCCAATCAATCACTGCAAACCCTTGATCACGGAGGTCCTCAGGGACACACCTAGTCTTCTAGTGGGGCTTTGTGGGACACCCTTTACTCAACCTGCAAGGATGCCTTCAACCTTGGTTTCTCTGAAACCCTCCTAAAACCTACAAATGTATGGGATCAGTCTTGTATGGAAGGTTCTGTAAACCTCCTATGCAAGTCGATATATCTCCAACTAAAAATCATACCCCAAGATAAATCTCCAATGCAAATCCTGGATGAATTCCCCTCTTGTCTAGGGTCTAATGGAAATCCTGGGTGGATTCCCCGCTTGTCTAGCTAGGGTGGATATTTCACCACCGAAACTAAACCAATAGTGGAAGGTTTTTGCTAAACCCTAACAAAAAAATGGCCACAAGAGAACTTCCAAAATGAGAGATCAAATCATAATCCAAAGTAAGGCTCTACCCCTCCTTTTATCCTTTCTCTGTGCCTTCTAGAAATTTCCCTTTTTTGACCAAATCAAATGTAACCCTTATACTCATTTTTACTAAATAAAATATGACCCTTATCCCCCTTTTTATTTCACTTTAGGATTAAAAGTCACTTTTAATAACATATAAGTAACTTATTAATCTAATGTCACTTTAAATACATAACATATCCTAACTAAGTGACAATAAATAAACCCTTTTGACTACTTTTTTCTTCACTGACAAGCCAAGAAAGTCATTTCCAATGCTAAATAGGGGAATCCGAAAATCAGGATGTGACATAGCATGGCTGAAAAAATATTTGTAGAATGGTTGTAGAAATATCTATAGAATCATTGCAGAAAGATATGTAGAGTGAATACAGAAATATATGTAGCATGGCTACAGAAAAATCTATAGAATGGTTGTAGAAATATATATAGCATGGCTGTAGAAATGTATGTAGAGTGGTTGTAGAAATATTTTTATCATGGGTATAGAAACGACAATAGACAAATATATAGAAAAATAAATATTTGCAAACAAGACCTGAAAATCATTATGCTGCAAAAATAAAGTCTTAGGAAGGTTTTATTTTTTTTATTTCTTTTTGAAAATATCATATATCAAAGGTCGATTTCTAGATGACATTTGTCTAACTGTGCCTCGAAGGAGTTTTCACAGTTATAAATTTAGTTTTATTTTGTTATTATTATTATTGTTGTTATTGTTATTATTTTGATATAGGAAAGAACCATTATGATGTTGATGTGGATGGAGTGGCCATTGCACCTACAATCTCCAAATATTTGTTGCGCCAACAAGTCACAATATTTTTAATGAATGCATCCTTGGACAATGGTTTTCTATATATTTGTAAGCGATGTCCATTGGTCGTCAAGGGAATATATTCCTCATCGATCATACACAACTTCACTACCTATTTTCATAGATGGTATGAATCTTATATGGCCTTAGCCAATGGGTCTGCAAAATTTCTTTAAAATATTTGAACCTAAAGTCATAAAGAAGATCCCAATCCCGCAACTGGAAATTTTTCTTTTTTATCAAATTTTCATGTCATTTGGCTCTCTATTTATAAACAATAGACGCATGATGGATTGATGAATTTTTTTTGATCATTGATCTAGTTTAGTTGGTTCTATTGTGCTTCTGATAATTCCATGCCTAACTGTAGTGCAATCCTCAATGTCTTTATCTCTAACTCAATAAGAATGATAACACTAATTACTGTATACAATATCATAGGGGATAAATCTTATAGTGTTCCTCTGTGTAGTATGATAATCCCACAAAGCATTTGGAAGTCTATATCCCTAATACCTAAGATGTAGTTGGATAGATTTAGTTATTATGGATTCCAGAATATTTTTAGAACCTTCCACCTTCTCATTGGCTTGTTGGTGGTACGGTGTGGTTATTCTATGCTTGATCTATTATTGTTTCATGATGACCTGAATGTGGTTGGAGGTGACTTGTACCCCTCCATCTATCCCTATCTCCCATGGTACCCCAAATATTATGATTATATTTCCATAGAGGAAGTCTAATACTACCTTCTTTGTGGTCTTTGGGAGTGTTTTTTCCTCCACCCATTTAGTGACATAGTCAATACAAAATAGGATGTAGGTATTTTGTTTAGATGAAGGGTGAATAGACCCTATAAAATCCAAGGCCCATTTCTTGAATGGATCTACCATAACCTGGGTCTTAAGCGACATCTCATCTTCTTGAATAGGTCGTCCTATTCTTTGGAAGCTATAACAACTCCTCATATACTCTCAAGCATATCGAAAAATAGTGGGCCAATAATATCCTGAATGCCAAACTTTGTAGGCGGTCCTTTTTTCAATAAAGTGGCCTCCACAAGGCCCATCATGACAATCCCTTAGGATATTATGGATATCATCCTCTTTAACACAACATCGGATTATGAGATCCATCCCAATGTAGAATATATAACCTTCGATCCATGAATACTGGTGTTATCACTGAAAATCGCTCACTGGAAAAATAGACAATGGTCGAACAAACAATCACCACAAACAAAACATACTTTTAGCATTTACAAAACATATTTTAGAAATATTCCAAAACTATATAAAAATACCCATGAATTTCTATGCACTTCTAGCAAAGTCAATGCACACACATCTACATGGGTCAACAAAGCATTGGATGCACACTTTGTGCATCCTATGTGATTTTCCGTGAAGAAACTTGCGCTAATGCGGAAAAGACAAACTTATGAAATTTGTCGGGCCTCAACCACTTCCAGGCTAAAGTGTACCAAGACAATACCTCAATATTGCCCCAAAATCTCGTCTTGGGGTGACTGAAGGATGGAAAGTACCTTCAAAGGTCTCCCATTCACACTTGGAACATGTCACATAATATATTGTTATGGTCCTATAACTACATGGCCATAGTATACTAGAAAGGAAGGAATTCATTGTATTGTTATGCTTCCCATTTTCTCTTAGAGAAGCCATATATTTCCTTGAGAGATATTTGAACAATCATAGCATTCGGTAAGCTTCTCACCTCTTGAGAAACTTGACCAAGAATTTCTTCACCATTGTTAGTCGTAGATAGGAGAGTAAATATCTACTTTTGGGGGACTCAAGGGCCCTCCCAAGGAGGAATAGGGAACTAGTACAAAATGAGAGATAAGTGACTAGGCAACCAAAAAAATTGGTCACCACAATTGTTTCAAGGGATAAATGACCAAAATTGATAAATTTTAAGTGAGCTAACTAAAAAAGACCAATATAATGACCACTTTGGTCATGGGATAAGAACTAAACTAAAAAATACCAAGATAAATGACCAAATTTGGTCACGAAATATAACTAGACTAAAAATGGCCACATAACAATTGGTCATTTATTTGGTCATTTTTAGTTGTCATGCCAACAATGGAAAATTACAATTTTGACAATGAATTTGTACAATTTACTAAATTCCAACATTGCATATGGATTCTAGGGGGTCTCTTAATCCATCTACAGTGTTAGAATTTAGTAAATTGTAGACCCCCTCATGTGTCACAGCTTAGCAATTGACACCAAATTGGCTATGATTATGACAATGTCCTATAGCTACGAGCTAATTAATATAATTATATATTGTAGGATTATGTATCAAATATATAATCATATTGAAAATTCTGTTAGGATAATTAACTAATTACTTTGAACTAGATCCAACCATGGGAAACTACTCCATATATTCAATTATTAGACTTTATATTGCATTGCATTGAGAGATTTAAATATTTGGGGGGCTTAGGCAATTGACACCAAATTAGCTATTAATTATGATGATGTCCTAGTAGAGAGATTATATGTCTTATATCAACATGATCTTTAAAATTCCATTAGGAACATACTAATTACTTTGAACTAGATCAATCCATGGGAAACTACTCCATATAGTCAATTATTAGAATTTATATTACACTGCATTGATAAATTTAATTTGGGGGGCTTAGTCATAGTAAAAATTATTCATAAGATGTGTGTGAAAATGGGTTGTTCATTAATCCATATCAAGAAATGAACCAATGTAAGTTCTTTATAATATAACATAAAATTATTATAGTGTATGATAATGATGACATGGCATATAATTATAATATGGGATATTTTTCACACCACCGTGTGTAAATAAAATAAAATTATGACATTGTATGCGCTCGGTAAGTAACTTATATATTGACATTTTCAAACCACATGTAATGAAGCTCATATTGACCGACATGGAGGAGAGAGGATGAGTATTTATTTTAGAATGTAGAAACCTTTGTGAATCTTATTGGTCGTTAATATGCCAACTATAAAATGTTTGGCGATATTTTTGTAAAATTATTCAAATTTCTAAGGATTTTATATAATTTGTATAAAATTTTGGCGATTTTTAAGGTAAAATAATTTTTAGAACGACGAATTTGGTTTTTGGAAAAGCATGGAAAATTAGCCCATGGTAATGCCCCTAAAATTTATCCCATGGGCGCTATTCCCTAGCCGACTTCTCCATCTGTTAATGGAGTATAGCCCTAGCTGAGTTCTCCATCTACCGTTAAAGGAGTTCATCCTGCTCATTTAATTGGCAGGAGGGTGCGTGAAAACCGGGTTAAGGGAAGGAGGGTGCATGAGAACCGGGTTAAGGGATTGATTTTATCTCTACAAGCAGTTTACATTATATTCACAATTTAGTGGCCGACTTCTCCATTCATTAATGGAGTTTATCCTAATAATTAAAGTTAATTGGTGGTAAGGGGCATGATAACCTGGTTAAGGGATTTTATTAAGTGATGACCATTGAATTTGTTTTTTGGGTTACACTATAATATATGTACCACTAGTAGTAGAAATGGATATGAAAACTGCAGTGGACAAAACTTGGAGGATTTTGAAGAGGCGTGAGAGGGCTTATTTAGTAGAAGAGATGAAATCCACGTCTTCCCCTTCTTAGGTTAGTCATTATTTTTCTCAGTGTTATGTATTTGTTATATTTTTGAATGCATATAAATATCATGGATGCTAAGCTTAATTCAAGAAGAGAATAATGAGACTGATCCATAAATATGATCCATGTAGGGGTTTCTATCTTACATATATCTAAATGTCTTAAAATTTCTTTATAAATTTCTCAATAAATTGTCCCAAAAATATTATGGAGTGGTTCGGGAAATTTCGAAACCGTTTCCTATCTTCCCCTTATATAGAATGAGAAACTCCAGATCAAGTGGTTAGGAGAATTTAGAAACCATTTCATGTCTTCATAGAAAGTTTTCATTACAAAGTGACATCACAGAAACTTCAGAGCATACTTACCCACTATCTTACAAAGATCTAAACGTCTTGAAATTTCTTTATAAATTTCTCAATAAACTATCCCAAAAATATTATGGAGTGGTTAGGAAAATTTAGAAACAATTTCCTATCTTCCCCTTATAAATAATGAGAAACTTCAGAGAAAGTGGTTAGGATAATTTAGAAACCATTTCTTGTCTTCATAGCAGGTTTTCATTACAAATTAACATCATAAAAAACTTGAGAACATACTTGCACTTTTCTCTTAAATGATGTGGAAGTTTTTTTTTTAATAACAAGAACTGGTAAATTTTTCATTAAAAAGATGTAGTCAAGACCACGAAGTTACAAAAAGGAGGCTTCTCTGGACCTTGAGAGTCTTCATCTATGATATTTAGTCCAGACTTTAAAAAATAATTCCCTTCTATCTTAACAACATTTTTAACTACTGACCAAAAAATAAAGTTATTGTTGTATTTAGAGGTAAAAAACCAATAAAAGGTACCATTTATACAGATAGACAGACGAAACATAGCTTTAACATAAAAGAGTGAATCAGCCTCTCAGTTCCTTCTTGACTACCTGCATGCCATGATGTTCATAACTGGCTTCCACTGGTTCATTTAGATTAGGCATTTGACTAACAGTTCCTTCTAATATATTACTCAAAGCCTTGTGGAGACTGGTGGGGGGGTCAGAGTGGTATGATTTTTTCTCCCACTGTTCTATGTGTCCCTTGAGATCCTCAATTTGGATACTTTGTGCATACACTTCATCCTACGATTTACCTATGAGCATCATGTTTTGGGACATAGTTTCCAGTTCGAATGTAAGAGTAGAACTGATGGAACCCATTTGAATTTTAAGCCTCTGGAAATCCATGCACTCCTGATCAACATCTTTTTTCCCATGACCTACAACAAACCATGAAGGATCCATATTCATGAGCATCCTATGAGTACTAGAGTGTAAATCCTTACAAGTTTTTGTTAGCCCAATTGCTCAGAGATACCAATTTGAAGAGTGAAAGAGGCTTTTCTCCAATGAGGCCTAGGCTTTTGCATGTATTTCATCATCAAATTCATAAGGATACCCCCCCAAAATAATCCATATGATATTTTTTATTCATTGTTTCATATCCTCTTCTTCCTACAAATATTGATTTATTAATCCTTTTCTACTTGTCCCATCATCATCAGATTCAAAATATCCATCATCATCATCATCATAATCTAAGTTTGAAGAACTGTCATTAGTTTTTCAGGGCCTTCTTCTTGGGCTAGATAACAATGGCCTCTTAAAAGTATAAGAGGCTTTTCCTTGATAACTAGTTAGATGACCATCATCAAAATTGTAAACTCTCTCACTTTTTTTAGAAATGATAGAAGGTATTTTGTCTCCTTTATATGTCGTATTGCTTAGGGAGTAATCCCCAAGAATATGACCAGACTTATTTTCCAAGAAATAAATAGTACTGTAATAGATGTTATGCCTACAACCTAGTAATCAGATAAGTATACTATAACATCTATTGTAGTCTTAAAATTCCCTTTTTCTCTCTAGGAATTGGTTTTGATATTTCATTTAAATTCAAGATGAGATAGAAGAAGAGAGTTGAAAGTAAGATTAGCATACCGGTGTCATAATTGAATGCATAAAATTGAATATGAGTCAACGAACAATTTTGTCAATGAATGAATACCATGCACATGATGAGAGAATAGTCAATGAGAAGATCTTGGAGAAATATGAATGTCCTCGTAATGATTGTCTTGGTGGGATTATGAGAAGAAGATAGGTGATTTTTGAACATATGTTGAGATTCGGTCATAGCGGTATAAGCCCTTTCCCTCAAAATAGTTATCCAAATAGGATACCATTGCAAAGCATGAGTGTTGGTTAGTTACATATCATGTCTAAGTTTGTATTGAGTGACCCAGGGTTCATGGATGTTCAGAGTTCCAACAAAGCCTCTAAAACTACCGGCCCTCCTGGTGAACCAGAAGGCAATGTAGCGCATAGGGTGCACTGCATCGTATCACCCGAGATAGTATTAATGGGTGGATGCAATACTCATGTGTTTGCAACCTAGGATTGAGTGGAATATCTGAGGACAGTATGTGGAGAACTCTATTGTAACTTATTAACATATTGCAATGTTATTTATGATTAACATGAAGTATAACAACTCACTCATTTAGCATATCAATATCTACTGAAGACAATAAATAAATACATACATTCAATCACATAACATAGGTGTTACCTTGGTTCACCCCCTCCTGGGCTACATCCATAAAGATTTGGCTCTTAGCTCTTTTATTATAGTCATTTTAAAACTCCAGCATCGCACGCTTACAACTCTTCGCAGTTCGGTTAAGATCTATTATGAGGCAGACTAGATCGTGCCAGGCTCCTCAGCCTGTGATCTAACCCTCAATATCTACCCTCCTCAGTCCTCTCTAGATCAACAACTTACAAAATTAGGTCATACAGAAAAATATTACATAAAATTCATTTCTTTGTATTTGTCTCTCTATATCTCTATGTTTCCCTTCCTTTTAGATCTCTCCTATGAGACCTAGGTATCTCTATTTATATGTTTTTGTCTCTTCAACCATTACAATATATTCCAAAAACCCTAAACCTAATGTCGTTAGGTCTTCCATGCATGTGCGCGTTCTTCTTTTCCTTCCAGTTGTCGCTTTCCTCGTGCATTCCTTATTTCCCAAACTCGCCTTGCTTTTCGCTTTGGCCTGCTTCCAACAAGCCCCCAAAACTGACATGTGGCTCGTTCCAAGCCACCTAACCTTTGTGCACTTCGTCAATCTCCCTGGTGATCGCTTGGAACTTTTCCTTAAGCTCTGATGCTTGTGTTTGAGCCTGCATGATCTTCTCCTTGAGTGCGTCTATTGTCCGGCCTGCAATCTCATCACTGATCAACCCTGTGCACTCTGCTTGGGTCTATGCCATATATTTCTTGGCTTCCTCAGCCTGTGCAATGACTTCTGCTACTCACTCTTGGAGTGGTTCCATTTGAGCCTAACGCTCCTTTTTCTGCGTTTGCACAGTGGTGAGTTTTGCCTGTAGTTTATTCATATCCTATGCCCCTTTGACGTGCTCCGTGATGGGAATTGTATTATGCCTCTACTTTAGGTCCTGGATAGTTTCTCTTATCCTTTATTCTTCCTTTTCCCACCGCTAGACTTGATGATCCTCTTCTAGCTTCGTCCAAAGTTGTGTTTCTTTATCAAAAAATTTGGTTGTTGTGCTGACCTGTTGCTCTATTTCTTGTAGCTTCTTTGTTGCCTCCTTATTACTTTGCTCCCTTACCTATGGTGGAGTGATAGGTGTGAGATGCTCATGGAGATTCTCAATATCCTTCTGATATTGATCAATTTCCTGCACAATCTAATCAATTTTCTCTATTGCTATGAGTTCGCCCCTATTTGTGGTATTTGGAATCTTCTCATAAGTTTCGGCCACTTTTCATTCCAATCGGTTCATGCGCTCCCACTCCTCTTGGGTCTTGAGCTTATCCTACTCATATATTAATTCCAACATGTCTCGCTTGTCCATTGCCTGCTATAATTCGGCTAATTATGTGCATGCACGAGACTGTACCTCTTTGGTAACACTAACCTGTAATTTGTGTAGAGCTGTAGATGGTGTCCGCGGAAATACCAGTTGGAGTTGAGCTAAGGCCTTTAGGGGTGTCTTCCCCACGATCTCATCCATGCGCAGCATGTTGGGTGTAATGTGGAATGTTTCACTCGGCTACGATATTGTGTGGATTTTATCTCACTCCCTTGCTTCAGGTTCTTCTCCTGTCTGTGATGTTCACAATCATGTTCCTATGTTGCTGCCCATTGCATGTGATTCCCCGATATGCTTGAGGAAATGTTGCATGTCTACCATCTCCTCTTGAATTCTATCCTTATGGTGCACAACATTGTCGAAATCCTCGAATATACAATCCTGAACCATTTTGACTATCATTTCTACATCATCTTATGTGATTGTGTATTCTGGAGGTGTTCTTTGTGCCTTCATATTCTTGCACACACCCCCTGTCTAAGTAGTTGGTCTCTTAGTCAGGTTTGGTTCTTGTGGATTGGGACTTGGTGTAGTCCCCTGCACTGCCTCGACCTATTTATGTTGTTCTTGGGTCATCTGCATATTATTATTCTTCCCTTTTTGGGTCCCCATCTTAGCTGTCCCTTTGTTTGTCTGCTTTGTTTTTGTCTGGCCCGTCCTTCATTTCTTGGGCACTGGGACTTCTTGAGGCTGTGTTTCTTCCTGCCCTGTCTCCTCTTTCATTGTCTTTGTAGGTATGTCTTGGGTGAGGACTGGAATCTTCCAGTTGTCCTCCCAATCCTGGATAACCATGTTGATGTTGCCCTCCATGATGAAATAACAAAATTGTAGCCACTACTTATTGGGGACCTTCCGTGCTTGTCTCCACATCGCATGTTGAGTGGCCTTGAAGTTGGCGATGCATCGATAGTATGCCATAGCCTGCAATGTTATCCTCCATATCTTGGCGATGGTATCTTGTAGGTAGAAAAGGTATCCATCGAATACAACTGTGTTCATCCTCCTGTGCTTGGCTTCTGACGCAGTGCCAAGTGATAAATATCTTGCTCCATGATTCGTCTTGGGTTTGGTGGAGAAATATGCATAGTTTGAATCCTTCCATCCCATAATGGCTATCAGCATATGAAATTATGTTCCTATATCCCGTGAATCCCTGTAGTCATCCAGGAATAAATTCAAAAGGTAGGGTGCCCAGCTAACTGTGGTTCCCTCGACACATTGTTTTACAACTGCGACGACCACAACCGGGACTTCCTCCTTACAACATTTTCTTAGCATCTTGTAGGCCAATATTTTTGCATCCATTTATGTCGCAGCATCATTGATCCTCTTGATGATGATTCCTTGTGTACCCATGTCAGTGCCGTATTTATTTTTCATCTCTTCCGTGAGTTCTTTCTCCTTTGTTTTGTCATCGAGAAATTGCGCGAGATCCATGCCCTGGGATGGAAGCCCTGTAATGTGCACAATGAGATCTGCGTCTATCAAGATGAGATTTTCCAACCATATATCCCCGCCATGTGTGACTGTCATTAGTTGTTTGACACAATTTTTTGTGTACAATCCTCTGCCAAAGTGTGGTAGCTCTAACAGACCTAAAATCCTCATTTTCTCCAATCCTCCTACCCACTGGAGTGGTTGATCAATCAGTTCCCCAACTACATTCACGCCCACATTCTGTAAGTATACTTTCTTTGCAAATTCTAGGAACTTGTTTTTGTCTGTTACATCATGGTCTGAGTATTTTAGCTTCTCGACATGACCTAGCAAGTCGGATTTCACCTGTACCCTATCTGGTATATGCGGAAAAACAAGGGCTACGACGGGTTCCTTGCGTGGTGACCTCGGTACCTGTTGCTTGTATTTTTTTGGTAGTGGTTGGCTTGAGGTTCTAGCCTCCATCGGTCGTAATTCAGCAAACCATTATGGTCATCCCGTGAAATCTTCCATTGTTCCTTCCAGTGGGTGGTATGACATAGTTGTTTGAGATTCGTCTGGCTCGACTACTACTTCCTAATTTTTCATTGTCCCATTGACTCTCGGAGTTTCTTTAGGGTTCTCTGGTTGCTCCTCCTTCAGGGTTCCTGTGCCCTAGTTTTGTTGCTCTCATTCTTCTTCCAGCATATCCACATTCAGGCCCTCAGGTGATGGTTGTTGGTTTTTTTCCACCACGGATATGGGGTTTATCACTGTAACTCCCTGTTTCCCCCAGTTTGTAAAAATAACTGGACTGACCAAGAACTGTGGCAAACTCATAAATGTGAATATGTGATGTAAATGGACCTTGTGGAAAAGGTCAATAAATGTGAATAACATTATGAATTTATATTGCAGGAATGCTGAGAGGGGATGTGTAGAAAAAGAGACCACGATGGCGGTGGAAGGCACCTAGAAAGGTGGCGTTAACTTCCACCGAGAATTAATACCGTATTTGGACTCCACTGGCCCGGAGAACCAAAAGCGGCTCACTGGCCCTGAATTAAATGTCTCGCAGGTTGGTAGGTAGATGGTTTAATGAGGGATGAGAGGTGAACCTCCCATCCATAGAGTCATCAGGCCTGATCAACACGAGGGTAATCGCGCCACACGCAACCTCGCAAGAGGATAAGGCGTGGGGTAGAAGCGATTGGGGGGACGCGAGGGGAGAACTCTGGCAATACGCAGAGTGAGTGATAGTAGAGAGGAAGGAGAGTAACCTTCGCTCCTAGTCACTGGCGGACAGAGATGCAATATCACAACATTGTGGTCTCAGCTCGGGGGTGGCTAGTGGTAAATCCACTGGGAGTCGCTAAGACTACGGTTGGGTGGAAACGAGCACCCCTCTCAGCAATTGCATAACCCCTGGTATTATTTTTGATAAGTGTTTTTCCTTTGGCATCTTGAAATATATGTATATGTTCATTCTGATGATTATGCCCATAAGCTGTGAAATTGTGAATGATTTCATTATAAGAATGTCTGTATGGTATTTTGATCAGTACTAGTAGTTGTATATTTGTATGGAAGGACTATGCATGGCTTATGTCCTCATGAATTGTTATTTACATGCGTATTGATCTAACTCAGACTTCACGTTTGGTTCTTGGGAGGAAAACCTCCTTACCTACCTCAGGAAGTATCCTGAGTGAATCTCCCCATAGAGATACTCTCCTTGAAAAGCCCATCAAGAACCTGGAAGGAGGACATGAGGGCACAAGGCCCTAAGAAATCCCTGATAGTAATGAATTGATGGACGAGATTTCATTAAGAAATCTGTGGTCACTCATGACAGTTAGATTTGGTAAGAGGAAGCTGGAAAGTTAAGTGCCTTAATCCTGATAGGTATTAATCAATGGACGAGGATCCATCGGGAAATCTACGATCACACACGACCGTTAGACTAGTAGGAGAAAGTAGGGCGTTAAATGCCTTACCACTTTGTTTTCCTATATCTTCATGGGTAGTGAAGAGTTTAGGACCGTGGATTCCCAAAGTCCATGAGAGTATCTGGGTCGTGGATCTTTCCACGTTTAGGAAGTCGTGGGAGCACCCACAAGTTAGGAATCTGTCTGAGCCATCAGATTTTGGTTGAAAAACCCGACAGTCGTTGGATCTGTCAGAAGATACCTGAGGGTTAACACCCCAGTGGATCGGGACATTCCAATGTGGAAACCTCGAAATAGATTTGAGCTGTCCGATTGACAGAGGCCACGTGTCACGAGATCTCCCATTTTGGGAAATCAAGAATCGTAGAATCGGTATTCCCGTTGACAAGAGTTCAGGATTTTCCAATGTGGAAACACCGGGATAGATTTGAGTCGTCCGATTGACGGAGGCCACATGTCGTGAGATCTCCCATTTCGGGAAATCAAGAATCATGGAATCAAGATTCCTGTTGACAAGAGTTCGGTATTTTCCAATGTGGAAATCCCGGGATAGATTTGAGCCATCCGATTGACAGAGGCCATGTGTCGCGAGATCTCCCATTTTGGGAAATCGGGAATCTCGAGATCAGGACTCCTGGCGACAAGGGATCGGGACTTTCCTGGGTGGAAATCCTGGAGAAGTTGTGGACCGTCCGATTTAAGGAGGTGACGTGTTGAGAGATTACCCATTTCAGGAAATCAGGGATCGGGGATTTGGGAATTCCGTTGACAAAAACCCAGGCTCTTGCCTTGACAAATCCCAACCCATAATGACGAGACGATATCAGGTGGATAAGTCCCGATGGATGGACGAGATTCCTTCGGGAGATCTCAAGGGTTGTAATGACCGTCAGATGTGAGAAAGAGATGGCAGTTTTACGCTGGAGCGCGAATGCGCATTAGGGTAAGTAGCAAGCAGATCTGGATGGCCAGAGTCCACCCACCCAGATCTACGACTGAGGATGCATTCCGGAGCCCCCTTTCCATTCTGCCTTTAATGGGGGGGAGGGGGGTCCAGAATTGGACGCGCAACTCTCGAACGGTCAAGATTAATCCATCATGATCAATGACGCTCAGGTGGATTCCGGATCCCCCTTGCCATTCGTCCTTTAATGGAAGGGAGGGAGGGGGTCCAGAATAGTGTGGCGTGAAGTGGGGCCCCCTCCTGTCCTGTCGACTATCATGTCGCACTTTCCCCTCTGCCACCTGCACTCCACTTAACCGTGTGACGGGGCTTGTTCTCATTGGCTGTTCTCTAGCCCTGTCGGGGTTCGGCGGTTGCAAAGCCGAACGATTTGACATTATCGTAGCACCGAGACGTGAAATTAAAAAGACACTGCATTTATTTGAACTGTGATCGTGACCCGTGATCACCTGGGAACGGAGAGAGAAAGAAGGAGCTAGCTTACGCTAGTCCTCCATGGATATTTAGGGGTTATGATTTGGCAGAGGACCAGAAAAATCTGATTTAGGTAGTGGGTATGTGACAATCAGTGTTGTATTTGGTGATGGGATTTCGTCGATATTGATGATCTCTAGTGGTTGTTGTTCGCCTTCCTCCAATTGTACCTATTCCCTGGTTATAACTCTAGAGTGTCTGGAAGTCTGGCTTGGTTTTGATTTATTTGTTGGTTCCATGGTGGTGAATGTCGATCATTTTCTAAGTTCAATGGTCTCTGTAACCTCTATGATTTATGCTCTGTGCTTCATATTCTTTCTCTCTCTCTTTCTTTTCCATTCTCGCAATAAACAGTTTTCTCCTATATCCGTGTTTTGTATGGGCATCGCATGAAGCTTGTCGAAGACGCTAAATTTAATATGGATTCAATGAACCTCTGGTTCCTTTGTACTTTCCATTTCTCTCCTTTGTTGTCTCCAGTTGGCACGATTAATGAGGCGTCTCGTCGGTCCTTTTTGACATTCAATTCCACATAACTTCATCGTTTCATACTATTTTTGTCACCTTTAATTTTCCCACTTGTTCCCCCTGTGACCTGTCCATTGGAATTTTCCTTGTCGAGTTTGTATTCCTAACTATGTTTTCTCCTTCTTCTTTCAACACATTGTACCTCTATTGGTACCGTTTAATATCCTGTGTTTTTTTTGTTTTTTGTCTTTTTTTTAGATGCAGTGACTTTCAAGTTTTAGGTGGTTGAATGTCCTTGTATGGCTTCAATCGGCTCTCGTTGATCATCCCTATGAGTTCTACACTTACTAAGTCCTTCAACTATACAACTCCTCCATCTGTGATAGTTTTTACTTCGTACGGTCCTAACCAATGCATTTTGAGTTTTCCTGGGTGCTGAATGGATTTATTGTCATACATCAATACTAAATCTCCTTCCTTGAAAGTTTTCTTCTTGATGTGTATGTCATGCCAAGATTTGTCTTTTTCTTTCTAAACTTATTGGTGGAATCCTGCCAAGATCTGATCTTCCTCCATGGTCATCAACTGATTTAGTCTCTCCTATACGACACCTTGTTCCATCATGTGTATAATTTCTACTATGCACAAACTGGGTACCAAAACTTATAATGGAACCACTGCTTCTTGACCATATACCAGTTTAAATGATGTGTGCCCTATAAAATTCTTGCACATGGTCCTGTAGGCCCACAATATTGCTGGTATTTTTAGGTCCCAATTGTCCCTGTTGACATTACATATCTTTGTCAGTGCATTCTTAAGGATTTTGTTAAATGCTTCTACTGTTCCATTTGCCTATGGGTGATATAGTGTGCTCTTTTGATGATGGAATTCAAATTCTTCAGTCATAGAGTTGATAGTACTGTTAATAAAGCGCATGCCTTTGTCACTCATCAAAACTCTTGGGAACCCAAATTGAGTGATTACTTGTTCAAACAGAAAGTGTGATGTTGTTTCTGCATTGCAATCCTTCACTAGTGCTTCTTCCGCCCATCTTGTCAGGTATTTTGTCACGGTGATAATGTACCTTCCTCCTGTTATTTTTGTTGGTGGGTTGATTGGTCCCACAAATTCTATTGCCCATTTATCAAATGCTTGCAATGTTACCTATGGTCGTAATTTCATCTCATCCCTTCTGTTGGGTTTACCAACCCTTTGACAGACATCGCATCTCTGGTAGTACTCCTTCAAGTCTTTGTGAATGGTTGGCCACCATAGTCCTGTGTGCAATACCTTCTATGTGGTAGCTTTTCCTGCGTAATGTCCTCCTGCTATTCCCTCATGGGATTCTGTTAAAACTCTTGGTATTTTGTGTTCTAACACATATATAAGAAAGATATTATCTGTGACCATTTTGTATAAGTGTCATGTGATCATTTGATAGTCTGCAACCCAGACTACCAAGTTGTTATTTTGAATAGTCTTATACTCATGTGGCTCAGTACCTGTGCTCAAGTACTAAATGATATCTGCAAAGTATTCATCAACGACCTGGACTGAAAATAACTGTGCGTCTGGGAGGTTGTCTTCTAAATGCATAGGTTCTTCTTCGTTTGGACCCTTGATAGGTGGTCAGGTCCTGCATTCAATTTTCCTGGCTTAACTATTACCTCGAAATCAAATTCTTGAAACAATAGTAACCATCGACAGATTCTCCCCCCAATACCAGCTTGTTTACTAGATATTTAAGGGCTGAGTGATCTATGAACATCTTAAAGTGTTTTCCCAATAAGTAATTTCTGAACTTCTGCAGTGCATAGACCATAGCTAGGCCTTACCTCTCTATAATGTTATAATTATGTTCTGATTCTGATAGCTTTCTTCTCGCAAATGCTATAGGGTCATCTAAATATGTCGCTCTTGGCTACGCCAAGATAGCTCAAACTGTTATGGCTGAACCATCTACATGTATGTGGAATGTCTTCTCCTAGTCTGGAAATACTAGTATTGGCATGGTGACCATGTTTTCTTTCAATGTATCCAGATCGTATTGACAATCATCGTTTCACTGAAACTTTGTATCTTTTCTTAATAGTTTCTCCATTGGTGAAGTAATCTACACATATCCTTTGATAAAATTTCTGTAGTATCCTGTGTGTCCCAATGTCACTCTTAGATGATGGACTATTTTTGGTGGTGGCAAGTTAACAATTACTGCAATCTTTGTAGGATCTACTAATAAACCTTGTTTTCATACTATATGGCCCAGTAGTATCCCAAACGATGTTCCGAATATACATTTTTTTATGTTTAATGATATTTGGCACTGCCTACATATTTCTAACATCATATGTAAGACTTATACATGGTCTTTCAATAGGCTATATATTGTCCAATCGTCCAAGTAGACCGATAGAAACTGGTGGATAAATTCCTTAAACGCGACGATGACTACTCTGGAAAATATTGTTGGTGCATTCTTCAGTCCAAATGGCATGACTGTGTACTGGTAGGATCCCCATTCTGTAGCAAACATGGTCTTGTATCTGTCCTCCTATGCTATCTTGATCTAGTGGTAGCCTAAGAATCCATCAGTGAATGAGTAAACTTTGCGTCCTCCTACGTTCTCCAACACTTCATCCGTGAAAGGTGTAGGGAACGGGTCATGTAGACATCCATCATTCAACTTCATCAAGTCGACGCATATATGTATCCCTCCTTGTTTTTTCTCTTGAACTACCATCAGGCTTATCCATTCCGATTCTTCCATTGGTTCTATGATTCCAACTTCAAGCATCCTATCAATCTCAACTTTGAATTTTTGCTTATATATCGGGTTCAATCTGTATGGTCATTTTCTAATCGGTCTCGCTTCAAATCTGAGTGGTATCTTCATTTCTCATAGCTCCCTTGCTATACCCTTCATCTCTATAAATGTGGTGGGAAACAGGTTGTTGTACTCGCCCAGTAACTCTGTTATGCTTTCTACTATTTTCTCATCCCAGTAATCACCAATGTTTGCCATTTGGGATTCTTGATTGTCCCAATGTTGAATTTCTTCACCTTGATCGATGCAACAATGACTTATGATTCTACAGGTGTGCCCTCCACTTATCTTTCACCATCCACTTCCTTGATATGAATATCGCATGGATCATCTTCATCTGGTGCTTCCTCCTACACATGGTAACATGACAACAGTTCTTTGACTGTCTGTTTGTTCTATTGTTGCTCTTTTGTTATGAGTTAGACTTCTGGTTCCTTGATGAATATCCTCCCTCTTATCTGTTTAAGAGTTGCATCTATGTTGGTTTTTTCATTCTCGAATGAAAAAAGTAACTGTAAAATTATGTTGCAATACCGTCCAGGTTGCAGTTCCTTTGCATAGTTCCTGGTCTGTATACCAGTTTGTTGGTATGCCCTCTAGAGTGTGTATAAAATGATGGGGCCATTCCTCTTGGGGTATCATTTTCCACAACATTATTCACTTCTCCAAGTATTCCGCTAGTGCCCCCTATCCATAGTACCTCTTCTTCTTCTTGTTTTTATGTTCTACACCGAGCCTTATGAGTAGTAATCGCTTACATTGGTACCAATCTGTGATTTTCTTTGTGTGTGCACCCCACCATCTTGCAGGTGTGGCCTTGAGTGTTATATCAAGTGTTAAAAGTCTCTGATTCTCTAAAACTTCATCTTTGTATTGTTCTAAGAATGTTTCTAGATCGTTCATTCCATGGAAACCGGGTGGTTCCCTTATTTCTGTGCCTACACATATTACTCCACAGTCTATCCATGCACATATTCTCGTGAAAACTTCATGTAGCCTTTGTTTCCAATTCTCTAAACCGATATCTGAGTCTGTTGCACATGAAGTAATGCTCCACCAACTAAGTATTCCATATACAGTTGGGTTTACGTAATCCTCATCGTGCGCAGTTGTTTTGTACAACTGGTTGATTTCCTCTAAGTTTAGGCAAGTGGGTTCTACAAACCTTTCCCCTTCTGATGGGTGTAATGGCATGATGACCCTGTATTCACCTGACTCAAATATCATTTTTTCTTTTCTTCAAATTAATTATGGCCCAGTTTTCAAATGCCCAATCCAAATCAAGAAACGTTGGATATGGTGTTGTGTCATCCACTATTTCAATCACTTCAAAATCTTATTTAGTGCACACTCCCTCCAGGTCTACTGTCACTCCTTTCAGTCTACCGATTGGTAGGAATCTATGTTGGTTTGCTAGTTTTAGTTGAACAGGTGAGTATCCTAATGTTGGCTCTTGCATGCATTTCCATGTCTTCTTTGGTAATACATTAACTTTAGATCCTAGATCCAGTATGATATCTCCCATGTTGAAATCTACGATGTTGGCATTCAGTATGAATTCTTTACTTGTTCTTCTCCTTGTATGTAGGTGATTGGTTGTTTTTTGTTCTAGTTTTCTTTCTGTCTCTATACTACATCTTTATAATATGTTTTGAAATATTTTGACAGATGATGGATCATTTAATACTTTTACACATGATTGCAAAAATCCTTTTATTTTAATTACTTGTCCCATGGGTTGAATTTCATTAGTATGATCCAATAACAGAGGCATCTCATACTGTGGTTCTTCCTTTCTTTGCTGCTTAGTTGAAGTCGATGGCATTTCATCCTTATGAAATTATTTTTTGGCTTTCTTTAATATCTCCTTCTCCTTCTGTGCGTCGAACTACTTCCTTGGTTCAATGTTCTTCTTTACCCACTGGTGTTGTACTAGCTCTTGTCAAACTATGTCATTTTCTGTTTTAGCTCCTCTATGAGTAACTATGTTGATGTTTCTTCCTTCATCCCTCGCTTCGGCTGAAATCCACTGAACATGATGGTTGTTTTGGTTCCTCTTTTCCTGAATCCTTACCAATAATGTTGGGCATTCCCCTGTATCGTGGTCCAATGCGCAACAATACATACAATTTGTTGGTGGCAATGGACATTCCCTTGCATAATGTCTTAGTTGTTGACAATTGTGACATACCACTAGTCCTCTACTTCATCCAAAACCTCCTCTCGCTCATCCTCCACCTCTACAGCCCGCTTGATCTCCTCTCGGTGCATTATACTGAGGCACCTGATTATACTACACGGTGTAGTATTGAGGTTGTGTTGTGTTGTACTATGGTTGTGCGGTATTATATGGTTGTTGTGCAGTGTTGTATGGGGCTGGAACTTGATTAAATTGTGGTGTGGCTTGACCAGTCATCATTTTTTCCTGCACTTTATATGCATCCGATCTCCTCTCTCGCATCAAATCCATAGTTCTACAATCTTTGTCATCGTGGCCCACTGACTTGCAAAAGTTTCATTATGAACTCTTAGGGATTGTTTGGTATTTCTGAATCATTGGAAAGTGATATCGATCGTGGCCCGGTTTCTTACATATTTCGCACCATAGTCCTCCTATTGGTAACGGGTTTGCCATTCCTACTGTCATATATTGCGTGAATGTTGGGCATTCATTCTTGTGATGTCCTTCCGTCCTACATGTAGTACACCAAACGAATTCTCGTTTGTCCTTACTTTTATTCTGGTTTAGATGGAACATTAATTTCTTCAAATCCTCCTTCATTTATTCAATGGTTGGGTATGTCTACTAATATTGTTCTTCTTCCAGTTGCAGGGATGCTTGCAGAGCCTCTGCCTGCGTCTGAATTTTTTTTTGTCCTATTGGATATTTTAAGTGCAGTAGCAGTGAATTGATGAACAGGTGCCTATGTTGCATATCAGTCATGACATATTTCAACTTTCCCTTCATTCACTTGAATCTCTGGTCAATCTCCCATACAAATTCTCCCGGTTTTTGTCTAATTTCGATCATCTCATTCATGTACTAATATTCTGAACTCGGTTTCTGGAACTCATTTATCAACATTTTATTGATGTCTGCAATTTTTTTGGTTGTCCCTGGTGGATTGTTTGTAGCTAAACTCATATACCATTCTAGTGTGTGATCCCTTAGTGTACTTGCTAGTTGTGCCAGTTTAGTATCTTCGTCTGTGATCCGTTTTTCTTCCCAAATCTTTTCACAAATGAAAAAATGTTTTTTTGCGTCCTTTGACACTTCTCCTTTAAATTATGGTAACTTGATGGTGGGATCATTTCTTGCCATTCTGAACGTTGAACTACTACCTCCACATGGTGTAGATACTTGAATAGTGTTGCATGAACTGGCTCCTCCATTTGTTGTTTCTTGTGTAGATTTAATTCCTACTGTCTTTCTTCTCCCAAAATTTGGTTGTCTAAATGGTGGTGTTCTATTTGGTGTATTAGTCGCACATGGGTTTATGGGTTCCACACTGACATTAATATGGATAGGATTGTTGTCTTCTCTTCCCATTCTTGGACCTCTTGTCTTCCTCTCATATGTTTTGTGTATGATTTCCTCAATCTTCTCCACAACCCATATATCCTCTACCTCTTCCTCGTCACTCACCAAGCCTTACCTCACGGCTACGACTCTCTTCTTTGTATTCACCTTGTATTGGTAGGGTACTCCTCTACACATCTTTCTAGCTGTCGCCATAATATGCTTGATATGGTCGTCATCCATCATGATTGGGTCCAAGGGTTCCTCCTTCTTTCCCTTATCCTTTCCTCCTTCAATTTATCCTTTTTCTTTTAGTGCTTCGCCCCTTCCACCATGCACGTAGGGAAGTTTAGTTGTATGGATCCATTGTCATTACACCTTTGTTGTATAGCATTATATTAATAGAAGTATACAAAGATATAATGTACCTTCCTTGAGGTCCACATAGAAACTCTTTCTCCACTGCACTATATGACTTTGTTGTATCTACTGCAAACTCTTTTATTAATCCTGCCACAATACTGTCGAGCCAAAAATCTACTACGCGGGTGAGTTTGTTGTTCACCTGTTGTAACTGCTCAATTTGTACCAGAGTCCACTCTAACTGTCGGATCTAGTTCGTTGCATGGTTATACTTCAACCTTAGTATCCACTCCTGCAATAAGTGTGGAAAATCATAGAAAAATACTTCATGCAAATCAGTAAACACGTATTTCTCAAGGTATTTGCAAGGTGTTACTCTAAGTTTTATGTTATCTTTCTGTACAAAATCTAGCTCTTTTTACCTTAGCCACCTTTTGATCTCTTATTTTGTGGGATTCCACGGTCTCAACATCCCCTTCTAGTGGCTCATTGATTTCTTCTCTGCTTTAATATTATCTTTCTCCACCTCCCACTAATCTTGTGTATCTTTTAATAGATCTTCAACATATCTCATCTACTCAATCATCTACTATTCCTACCAATGAAAACATAACCATTTGTTGGTTAGTTACATATCATGTCTGATTTTGTATTGAGTGACCCTGGGTTCATGTCTATCTGGGGTTTCAACAAATCCTATAAAACTATTGGCCCTCCTAGTGAACCAGAAGGCAACACAAGGCACAGGGTGCACTGCGCCGTCTCACCCGATATAGTATTAATTGGTGGCTACAATACTCATGTGTTTGCAGCCTAGGATTGAGTGGAATAGCTAAGGATGGTATGCAGAGAACTCTATTGTAAATTATTAATGTACTGCAATGCTATTTACAATTAACATGAAGTATAACAACTCACTCATTTAGCATACCAATATCTATTGAATACAATAAATAAATACATGCATCCAATCACATAACACATGTGTTACCGTGGTTCACTCCCTCCTGGGATACGTCCACAAAGATCTGGCTCTTAGCTCTTTTATTATAGTCGTTTTGAAACTCCAGTGCCACACGCTTACAACTCTTTGCAGTCAGGTTAAGATCTATTATGAGGCAGACAAGATCACACCAAACTCCTTAGCCTATGATATAAACCTCAAGATATACCCTCCTCAGTCCTCTCTATCTCAACAACTTACAAAATTAGTTCATACAGAAAAATATTACATAGCATTCACTTCTTTGTATTCATCTCTCTATATCTCTATGTTTCCCTACCTTTCATATCTCTCCTATGAGACCTAGGTATCTCTATTTATATGTTTCTGGCTTTTCATCCATTACAATATATTGCAAAAACCCTAACCCTAATGTCGTTAGGTTTTACATGCATGCACACATGTTGCTTTTCCTTCCAAATGTTTCTTTCCTTCTGCATGCCTTCTTTCCCAAACTCGCCTTTCTTTCTGCTTTGGCCTACTTCCAACAATGAGAGATGTAGAGGCACCAAACATAGACAAAGAGGAAACAAATGTAGATGAACATGAAACAATCTTAGATGAATGGATTGAAGTTGATCAAATAATGAATGAGGGTTTCAAGGATGATTGGCACAAATTGATGGAGGGTGCTTCAAAACTTGTGTATGGTACTTGCAATTTAAGTCATTTGACAACAATCCTTCTAATTCTTAATTTGAAAACGATGCATGGTTGGACAACTAAGAGTGTTGGTGAGTTATTGGAATTGTTACATCGGTTGTTACCACTTGAATCCACATTGCCAAAATAACGAAGTGCATGTAAAGAGAAAATCACTAAGCTAGGATTAGGGTATGAGAACATCCACACATGTGTGAATGGTTGTGTATTATTTCACAAAAATCATGCAAGTGAGACTAAATGTCTGAAATATAAAGAACCAAGGTATAGACGAGGGTTGAAATCAAATTCAAAGCCTAGAAAGATTCTTTGCCACTTTCCAGTAATCTCATGGTTACTTCGAATGTATAGATGTTGAGGCATTGTTGAGATTATGCAATGGAATGCCCAAAATAAGATCACCAGTGGAAAACAACGATGTATGGTTGATTCTAATATGTGGATGGAATTTGACAACAAATGGCCTAGTTTTTCCCAAGATCCTTGTAATATAAGGTTGGGTTTAGCTCTAGATGGGGTAAATCCATTCTTAGATCAGATTAATAAAATGGTCAACTTGGCCAGTGTTTTTGATAAATTATAACTTGCGTCCATGGTTAGAAACCAAATCATTTTTCTTGATGTTGTCATTCATTATACCGAGAAAGAAAAGTGTGACTTCAGAAACAATTGATATTTCTTTAGAGCCATTATTTGATGAGCTAGAAGAATTACAGAAAGGAATTGAAGAAATTCAAATTTTAAGGGACAATGATTCAATCTAGTTCACTTTAAGAGATTCTTTATTTCTTACGATACACGATCTTCTTGCATATGGCACATTGACTAGTCTCAATGTTCATGGATACCATGGATGTACAACTTGCATATTTAAGCCTTTTGAGAGTCACTCAAGTAGTTTGCGTAAGTGTATTTATTGTGGAAATTGTGCTTACCTTAAAATGGAGCATCCATATCGACGACAAAAATCACTTTTCAATGGTCAGGAAGAGAATCGTGAAGCACCATCGAAAATAAAAAGTGATAACATTATTCAGAATGCAGAAAAAAGAATGCAGTTTATTGAAAATGGTGGCATTATTGGTAGTAAAAATGATCCACTCAACGATAGTGGTGTAAAACAATTGTGCATATTCTATAAGTTTCCATACTTTAAGTATATAACCATTAGGAATAATGTTGACTTTATGCATACTAAGAAAAACATAGCTTTTCCTATTGTAGAAACTCTTTTTGGTGCATATGATACAGTGTCATCATGCCTAGACATTAAAGAACTAAAGATTCGTCGAAATATTTGGGTTGAAAATTATGGTGATGGAAAATATAGAAAACCTATTGCTCCTTATGTGTGGACAAAGAAAAAACATCCACAATTATTAACGTTGATGTCTTAGACTCACTTTCATACTAGATATGTCCCACTAATCAATAGTTGCCACATTAATATCCTAATCCAATCACATGTGCAAAATATTTGCACTATCATCTCTATCGAAACGGTGAATTTAGACACGAACTGGTCCCCAAAAAATCCTCAAGTAGTTCAAGTGCTCGACTCTTGATCTCAAATACGCGCCAATTGACGACTATTTGAAATCCTTGATGCACCATTCCAACTTCTCTTCATGCTCCCAATTCATGCATATATTTTACTCCAAGAATCAACATAGATGATAGATGGAATTAATGAAAATCTACAATGGATTTTCTGTACTAAAATGTAATGATTTTGGGTGTGAAGAATAACTGTTATTTATTCGAATGTACTTGAATTGTTTCATAACTTGCACAAAAATGTTTTTTTTTTTCATAACAACTCGCGATTGATCTTGTGCCTCTTACAAACTTGATTGTGTTGTGTTTATCATGAGGCTTTGGACCGATAGGTATTTCAACTCAGTAAAATCATCGCACACAATTTATTTACAATAATTGTTTCCAAAGTTGTGCAATTTAGTGAGTACTGAGTTAAATTGTTGCATGTGCACGAAACATTCCTCCCAAATTACCAGTGACTCATCGGTCACCAAAAACCCCAAAAGGAGGAAGTGAGAAAATCAGAGAGGCATCCAGTTCGACTGCTAAGAAGATGGAGTTTTCCCCAAAAGTGGATTCGGTGATCAAAAATCCACAAAATAAGCCAACAACCCCACCTCTTCTCATCAAAGATACAGATAATAACACAACATCCAAGGTAATACTACCTTCATGGCTTGATTTATACAAAAAAATCCAATTTGAATATTTCCCAGAGTTTACACTTCACAACGACCCTGAGATGAGGGAATTAGATGAACAGGTCTTCCAGAATATCAAGTGGTCTTTGTTGTACATGGTAAAATCGAAGACACCCATCTTGCCATGTGTTGAACTCTCAGAGTGGATTATTCAGCATGTTGATGCATAGAAATGCCTGTTAAATAACAAAGATGAAAAATGCATAGATGTATTCTTGCCAAGAGAGCTAAGCGCATATTATAAAATCAAGGATGATAAGGTCAAGTTGAACAAATATTTTCTTGTGGTGTTCTATGAACGCCATAATAGAGGTCAATTTTTAGCATCCTAGTGGAGGGAGGATAAGAAATTTGTAAATCGGGCCTCGGGGTGGTACAACACTATGAACCTTGGAGAACCCTAGACTTTTCGGATGGCCTTGAACTATCATTTATATGGGGAAAAGGATTATTCCAGGTTCTTCAAAGCCTACATGAATTTGGCTCATACATTTTCCACATTTGGAATCATTTTTAACTAGGGAGCTATCATCTTGAGAAAATTGAGCATGAGGATAGAAGAAGCATAGAACCTGAAACGCAAAGAAACACATGCATTGTACATGGCATCATATATCCTTGATGTGATATGCACTAGGAGCATTTTCCTTGGTCTGAGCCTAAGATGGAATATTTCAGAAGTGCGTGTACGTTTTTACTTTAGCATCCTATGGGATAACAAGTACAAGAGATCAATTACTTTAATTTGTGATGAATTCATAGCTTGAGTATATTCGTTAATTTTTAAACAAGACTTCACAAGACTCTCCAAAGAAGCTAGGAAAGTGATATCCAATATTGAGAAATGGTACTTGGAGGAAATAAACAAATATATTAGAGTTTTTGCATCCATCAGAGAGCCATACTTATTACCAGCCCACGTACCCAACAAGTTAGTGTTAGGATAAATATACTACCCAACATAATGCAAGGGTTCAATGCATCTCTGGTAAAGGAAAAAAAGAGAATATTTATTCCCTATGGGTTTTATATGGGCTTCCATTTTTTAAAGGATACTACACAGGCTAGGAAATAAGCTTAGAGTCAGATAGAGTATAGGTTCACCATCAGTAGATATAGGAAACACAACCCTAGGGATATGGTAGCCGAGCATGCTAGTTAGGTGGTGTCACATTGTCCATACCCATATGAGGAATTTGAAAATGAAATCTTCATAGAGAATGCCACAAACTGGGATGAAGTTTTCCATAGGAAATAGAAACCAGACCTGTGTTCATGGTGCTCTATGGAAATGAAAAATTAGACCTCCTATAGAATACAGTAGGGGAAATAGTAGTGGCACAATCTCAACAAGAAGGTTTAGAAAAGACAATGGAAATATCGCAGGCACAAAAGCTATTAGAGGAAGCTAAAATGATGATGAAGAGGCAAAGGGAAATTGTCATAGTGTCAGAATTTGCCTCCATGCTAATAACTCCAGTCACCCTTGGAGGATAAGAAGAGCAGGGAAACCTGAAGAACACCTCAATGGAGGAATACACTCTGTAACATACTTCTGGGCGAACACCGATAGGAGGAGCAGGAGTTGAGCCAACGGTTTTTTTGGGTGTCCTAGGAAAAGTAGTTTTTATCATTTCTGATTTGATCACAATATATAGTGACAGCGAGGAGGTAAACACTTTAGTACCTTTTGTAATTGAATAATTAATATAGGTGTTAGATAAGACGTCCCCAAGAAAAAAATATTTAGATCAAGGAAACCCAAATGTTGAAGATTCATCAATAGGTGACACCACCAAAATAGACAAAACTCTGTGTCCCACGGGTAATAAATAACTTGAGGAAATCACTACGGTACTTGCTGCACATTCCACACTCCAAGGGTCATCAATCCCATATGGAAACAAAGATGTAGATATCATGGGAAGTGCCCCAAGTATAGAGAAAGTATTAGATTCATCTATGAGGACAGAGGTCGGGTCAATGGGAGGTGTTGGAAAGTCTCAAACAGTTCAAGAACAAGTTGAAAGAACTAATAATGAGAAGCATGAAGTTAGAAAAGGAAACAAAATGGTACTTGAATTCATTGAACATTTTAGGAAATTCCCTCTTAGGGGGAACCATCCAATCCTAAAGCTGGTGGATGAAGGAGTTGATGTCCAAGCCATCACTTATGACATGAAAAGACAATTGGTTGTGAAATGAACTGGGAAAAAGAGAAGAATCACTTTGGACAGTGAGGTAATGATCACTACTGAAGAAACCCTAGTGGGCATAGTGCAATATAGGGTAAGTGATTTATTAGGGGAAAGTATAGCTATATCTGGTTCCACCATACACAGGGAAAGAGAGGATGAACATGAACTTGATTCTATGAGATCAGAGTTGGCGCATCTTAGACATTAGGTGGAATACTATCAAGACACTACCTAGGAAGTTAGGTTAATGATAATTGGATTTGAAGAGATTTATAGTCAGTTTAGATTAGATAGGGAGGTTTTTATGACCAGGATCATAAGTTACCAAGAGGAAACTTTGCTCAGCCTCGTATCAACTAAATAAATGATGAGATGGTCGGAGAAGGATCATCAAGTACTGGCACAAATGGATTATATGAGAGAGATCCAAAATGGCATAGGGGAAGATGAAAATGGCATTAGAATGCTTGTAGAGGAGAGTTTAGTTAGGATCAGGGTAGGGGAAGAATATTGGGTACAATTGGTAATTAAACCACAATAGAAAATGCAGGAGAGATGGGAGGAATGTCTCAAAAATTGGAACAACATAAACCGAAGGATGATAGAGATTTAGCTCCCAGAATTTGATGCTCCTAATGATTTCGTCAATTTCCACATTATAGTTCAACAGTTTGGAGAGATCGATCCAGAACTTGGAGTGAATATTTGAGAGATATGAGCACTTGAAAAGGGACAATTGAAGAGACTCATTGACAGACTAATAGTATAAGCATGGTCCTTACGATAGCTAATCTTTGAAATAGAGAAATTCAAAAATCGGATCATGGAATTGAAGGATAAGATCATCATGCCAATGGATCAACATCAATTTCCATACCTGCATACTTGTGAAGATATGTTATCCCATTGGTATGATTATGACAAGGAAAATCCTATGAGATAACTGGAGCTCACTAATGGTGTTCGTGTGAACCTAAACCACTTTATATTTATGTTTTATTTAGTTAAACTGAGGTTGTTTTTATTTTTTGCATGTGGTTTTCATATAAATAAAGAGGTCAATGTCATTTTGAAAGATAAATGGTTTTTGTAATAAGTGAAAGAATCAGACAATGAATTATTTTGGAAGTCTAATTCAGAATCTCATGTAGAGTCGAAGACATTTTTTTTGCCAAAGCTTGTGGAGTAACATAATTTCTAAATTGTTTTTCTTTTCTATTGTTTGCTACAAGCAATTCAGTAAGACAATAATTTTATTTAAGTTATCTTGAAACATTACAATCACTGAATATACATTGGCATGAATATGATGGTGTTATGAAATTTGTGTTATATAGTAACTAGAATTATTTCTGGTTATTTTTTATTTCTGCATATGTCTTCCTTTTATTAGATGATGTTTGTTGCTTAATCAATAAGGAAATATTATTGTTTGATATTGGTTGAAGAGCGGTGTCATCTACATTTTGTTGGTAAAAGGTTCACCTAAATCCAACCTTCTTAATATTTTGTTCATTGAACACTTTATAAATGAACTTATAGAGAAATAGAAAATAGTCTATAAAGACCCATTCGATAACATAGTAAAGCCCATTGAAACTTGTCGGATCATCCATATGGAGAATCGCGTCATTCCAAATAGGGAAGAGTTTAATTGGGCCTTGTCTCTAGGCATTATTCTTGTTATTGAGTTAAGGGGAATTTTGACCCCTCAACACATTGATAAATAGATGGTACATCCCTTGGCTTAGCCCTGATAAATGAATGGTGCATTCCTTGGGTAGACGAGTTGAAAGGAACATGAGATTATGGTTGGAACTACTATTGGAGTTGTTAAATTGTATAATTTTAGATTCTAAGTATTGTGATGTAAATTTTCATATATGTATATCGGCATAGTCTGCACCGAGGTTAGTGTACAATTGTAGGAGAGGGGGAATGTAACATCCCCACTATAATCCCCAGTTTAATTAATTCTTATGTAGGTATAATGTGTGGTTACGACCAAAGAGATGTAATATGTGAATTGTGTTTCTATGTTTTAATAATAAAATGTGATGTCATCTACTAAAGGGACATGGACAAGAGATGGGGGTTGAATTAATCCACAAGAGAGGGGAAAGTCTAGGGTAATGATCAAGAGCAGTCCAAGGGGGAATTACCTATGTATATTAATTCAACCAATTTTCCTAAATTTGGTATTGGTGTATGAATCTCCTAATTTTTGATTGAGTGTTCCCAAATCCAATCATTGGATACATGTAAGAGGTTGGGTGTCAAAAGTCGCATCCCAAAGTTATTGGGCACATGGGGGTTGAGTCAATTAGCTTGGGGAAGTGTGTGAGTCAAGCAAGAAAGACAAAGGATAGAAATTTGTATGGGTTGGGACAACATTTTTAGCTAGTCAAGTTTTTTGCATGAGGATGTTATGGTAAATTTTGTTAAGACCTAATATTGTCTCATTACCCCTTAATTGGGGCATATTATATTAGTAATTTCATTTTGTTTATGTCGGCTTTAGGCCATTAGTTGTAATTATGTTAGAAAAACAGGACCGTGGAGCAATAAAATAAAACAAATGCAGAAACAAAACACAGAAGACACACAATACAAGAGAGACACAGATTTACGTGGTTCACCCAGTGTGGGCTACGTCCACCAG
>ML782766.1:407514-434458 GCA_009831015.1 Picea engelmannii | reverse complement strand
GACATTTTCATTTTGAATCATCTTGTACTTGAACATTTAAGTGGGGTAAAAGGAGGTTGCCCCCTTGAAGAGGCTTATTATCTTAAATTATCTCTTTTTCAAGGCGTTGAGTACTTTTTCTGAGGTTTTTCTATGCTATATTGGTATTTGGTTCTTAACAAAGTTCCCCCTGTGGATAGGTGAAACCCCCCTTTGGATGAAGACCCCTTCCTTGATCCAAAGACAGAATAAAAGAAATGGACACTAACTTCCCTTTAGACCTACTTCAACAATTAGAGTAAGAGGAAAGATATGGATGGCATACCTATTAATGATGGTTGTCCTTGTTTCTCCAACCTTTTGACCTTGTTGACCAAGCTCCTAGGTGCAAGAAAAAACTTGAAACGAACAAAGAGAAACCACCTTCCTCTACACTAGATTGTCAAGTGAAAATAGATCTATCTATGATGAATCTCGCCACAATAGACATGCATGAGACAATGACACAAAATATGAAGGGAATAGGCTGAGTTATATATTACTGGAAAGCTATAGTGAAGCACTTATAGTACAACATTGACATTGTAGCAGCTCCTCCAAGCTCTCCTGAATGTCTCAATATCAAAATTATGATGCTCTCATGGATTCTCCTCCCTTTTCACCTTGGAATGCCCTCATTATATAGGAGTTGGAGGCTTAACCACCATGAATTATTTTGGTAAATGTTTGAGGATTCATCTCCATAAGTTGAGATTTATCTTATCTCATGGATATTGAGTTTACCTAATATGGAGCCACGAGATATGACTCAAATATTTGACTTCATCTTCTCAAAAATAACCCTTATAATAAGGTGTGCTATCCATAACTCCCTCTAACCACTTCAACACTCCATCAACACTGAGCATAGAGCATTGAAAATGCTCCCTATACATGGGCAGGGGAGAATTGACAAGAGTTCAATGCTCCCTCTACACAGTTAGGGGAGAGTTGACCTTGAAAAATGGTCAAAATATCAAGGTAAAAGGCATTGTTTCGACCTTCTCATGATGAGGTTTTTTACTCCATAATGACTAGGGATTATGATAAATGTTCTTCCATGGTGTCAAATTCACGACACTTAATAAATTGCATGTGACACTTAGTAGTGTGGGAATTTGGTGTGTACTAGAAGAGCAAGTATAGAGGAAGAAAGAGAGAGATTAGAGTGGGTGCATCTATGGAGGGAAAATTCTAGAGAAAGATGGATCCTATTGGAGTGTATTTGGAGATGGAAATTGAAGAAACAGGTTGCCAGGCCTAAAGAGTGAACTCCTGAGTGAGTTGCACTAAAACAACAAGTGTTTGTTGTTGTTTGTTGGTATTTTTCCGAGCATTAGGTTCCTTTGAGTTCCTAGCTAAGAGATTACTAGATACATGTTCCAGAGAGGCCCTAATAAATGAATGGGATGCCCGAGGGACTGGGATAAGTGAATGGGTAAATTCTTTGGGTTGGATAGGTCAAGAGAAAGAGATCTAGTGGAAAATCAAGATAGTTGTAGGAAGCTATAAGTGGGTTGTGAGTTTTATGAGCTGTGAGTGGACTATGAGAGACCACCCTATTTTGTGGATTACTAGCCTCTTCTAGAGGGTTACTAGCTGCTAATATTTGGAAAAGACAGTCTATGGTTGGGTGGAACATTTGTCCCAAGAATATGGTTGGAAAACATAATTAAAAGATAAGTGTTTTATGTTGTTGACGTGTTATTTCATGATTTTATTTGTTGCACATGAACTTTGTGTATTTAAGAATGATTTATATGTTGTTTTGTGAATGATTAAGTTGCATCCATTTTATTTTAGGTATGTTATAGATGCATCTATTTTTATGGTTATAGACAGTAGATAAATGTGGTTTAATTTGTAGCTAAAATCTATAGGAAACTAGTTAACTGTAAATGAATTAAAATAGTTAACAAAATTTTTGTTTTCATGAGTATTCCACACGGTAATGACCCTCGATTGGGTTGGGGGACATTACATTTCCCAAGTAATGCTTCAATGTTGGTGTATGAAGCATCAATAGATATATGAAAGGGAATGGATGAATTTGGTCCTCTCAAGATAGATGCTATGATTTTTTTTTCTTTTAATGCTTCAAAATCACACTGACACTTATTAGTCCAATTGTTGGTTGTGGAGCTTGATTGTCTTCTTGATTTAGAGGTCTTTGTTTTCACCCGTGTTTATACCCCATGAATAATTTACACCCTATAGGAATGTACACTCCTCCACACAGGGGAGTGCAGGGGGGAGCCTTGTAAATGTATATTGAAATTTCATAGTAAATATGGATCGTTCATTATAAGGTCGCAGATCTAATGGTAGAAGTTATGTTAGGGTTTTTTTTCCCTAGAAGGCAACCCTCTTTTATGAGGGAAATTTATTGTGGCTATGTATCATTGTGAATATTGTATTCTGAGTGAGGAGAATGTGAGAGAAAGAAGAGGAAATTACAATGAGTGTGTTGTAGGTTGTATCCCTTCATTTGTTGGATAATAATAAAGAAAGGACCTGGCAATTTCTCTAGTGGATGTATCCCACACTAGGTGAACCATGTATATATGTGTCTCTATTGTATTGTGTATCTTAAATGTTTTATTTCCACATTTGTTTTATTTTATTGCATTGCGATCCTGTTTTTCTAACAACTAGTATTAGAGCGAAAGCTAACTCGTAGGAAAAGAGGGTTCCTGGTTTGAGTGGTAGAAATGGTGGCATATGGAAAGTTTAGGGCCGAGAAATTTAATGGCCAAAACTACCAGTTATGGAAGATGAAAATAGAAGATTATTTATATTAGAAGTATATACTCCTACCATTAGGTAGAATAGCAAAGAAGTCGACGGCCATGAAGGACGAAGAATTGGAGGTTCTTGACAGAAAGGCACTAGGAATGATACGGCTGATCTTGGCAACGCTGATGGATTTCAATATTTCTAAAGAAAAGACAACAAAGGAATTGATGGATTAATTGGATAAACTGTATGAAAAACCCTCGGTGTCCAATAAGGTATTTCTAATGAATATATTATTTAATATGAATATGTTAGAAGGTGGGTCTGTTGCAAATCATTTAAATGAATTTAATATGATTACTAATAAACTAAGTTATGTAAAGTGGACTTTGATGATGAGGTCAAGGATACTCTAATCTTGTGTTCATAACAAGAAAGATGGAACGACTTGGTCATGGTTGTAGGTAACTCTTTCTCTAGTTCAAACACTTGGAAAGATCACAAGTAAATCTTTAGTTGGTGTTATCCTTAGTGAGGAAATGTGATGAAAAATCACAGGTGAGACATCAGGTAATTTGTTAAACATTGAGAACATAGGAAGACAAAAGGATATAGGAAAGGGCTCAGGGAATCATGGAAATTCTAGGAAGGGCAGATCCAAATCTAGACTTGGAAAGATAGAGTGTTGGAATTGTGGGAAGAAAGGACATCTAAAGAAACACTGCAGAGCTCCAAAGAAACAAAGAGATGGACAGTAGGATAAAAATAAGGAAGCAAACGTAACATGTGATGTGTTGCAAGATTATTTTATTCTTTCTATAGATAATATTTATGAGTCTTGGGTAGTAGATTCAGGGGATTCATTTCATGCCACACCCCATAGGAAAGTTTATCTAGATTATGTTCAAGGTGATTTTAGACAGTTTCATTTGGGTGATGATGCACCATGCAAAATTGTTGGAATGGGAAAGGTAAAAATAAAGAAAATCAATGGAAACCAATGGTTGTTGAAAGAGGTAAGACATGTTCCATATCTAAGGAAAAATCCAATTTCAATAGGGAAGTTGGAAAGTGAAGGTTGTATATCCATATTTACAGATAAGGTGTGGAATCTCACCAAAGGATCACTGGTGATAGAAAAAGGAGAGAAGGTAGCTATATTGCATTTATGTACTGGTAGTACTGACTCTGTATCTATTTAGCTTCTACAGGAGTGGATACCACACTGTGGCATCATAGGATTGGACACATGAGTGAGAAGGGGAGTGAGAAGGGGATGTAGATACTTCACAAAATAAATTAGTTTCCAGATATTAAACAAATTGATTTGGATTTTTGTGAGCATTGTGTTTATGGAAAACAAAAGAGAGCCATATTTCTCAGAGTTGGAAAAGAAAAGAAGAGTGAAAGGCTAGATCTTGTGCATGCAGATGTATGGGGACTAGCTCAGGTATCATCTCTTGGTGGCTCTCATTATTATGTTACTTTTATTGATGATGCAACTAGAAAAACTTGGATTTATCGCATTCGAAAAAAATACAATGTTTTCGATACTTTTAAGAAATAGAAATCTTTGGTTGAGAATGAGACATGAAAAAGCTTGAGGTGTCTCAGATCAAACAATGGAGGTGAATATTGCATCAATGATTTTGATTATTATTGTTCATACCATGGGATTCATAGAGAGAAGATAGTTCCAAGAACACCACAAGAAAATGGTGTGTCTGAAAGGATGAACTGGACAATCATGGAGCGTGGAAGGAGTATGATATTGCATGTTGGTATGCCCTTACAGTTATGGGAAAATGTTGTAGATAATGTTTTTTACTTAATAAACAGAGGACCTTCAAGCTGTTTGGATGGTGGAATTCTAGAGGAGGCATGAACAAGTAAAAAGATAAACTATTCCTTTGAATACTTTTGGTTGTGCAGCATTTGTCCATATTGATAAAGAAAATAGAACAAAACTTGAGGCAAAATCCAAGAAGTGTACCTTTATTGGATACAGTGTTAATGATTTTGGTTATCACTTATGGGATTATGAAAATCAAAAAATAATTAGGAGTAGAGATGTCATATTCAATGAGAAGGTCATGTACAGAGATCAATTGCAGGGAAAGATACAAAAAAAAAATAAAAAAAATACATAGTTTGATGAGATCACTAAAAAAGAAATTCCAAAGGAACCAGAAAATCAAAATGTACAACAGGAGAAGCCGGTACCTAAAACCCTTGCAAGTGTTGTTAGAAGATATACCAGGTTAAGTAGACCACCTGAACGGTACTCTCCTTCATTGTATTATTTACTGTTTACTGATTTTTGTGAACCATAATGTTATGAAGATGCAATGCAGGTAGACACGAAAAAGAAGTGGGAGCATGGAATGAATGAGGAAATGGATTCCATGGTAAATAACCAGACTTGGGATTTGGTTAAGTTTCTTGTAGGAAAAATATCATTACAGAATAAATGGGTTTACAGGTTGAAGGAAGAAGATGGAGGAAAAAAGTGGTAGAAGGCTACACTTGTTGTAAATGGGTTTGCACAAAAGAAAGGTATATATTTTGATGAAATATTTTCTCATGTTGTTAAAATGACTTCAATTAGGACTATTTTAAATCTTGTGGGAGTAGAAGATTTTCATCTTAAACACTTAGATGTAAAACCAAATTTTCTTCATGGGGATTTGGAGGAAGAGATTTATATGCAGTAGCCATAGGGGTATGAGGTCAAAGGGAAGGAGAATTTGGTATGCAGGTTGAAGAAGATCTTGTATGGCCTAAAGAAAGATCCAAGGCAGTGGTATTTGACGTTTGATAGGTTTATGATAGAACAAGGTTATAGTAGCTATCATTCTGATCATTGTGTTTATTTTAAAAGGATATAAAATTGAAGCTATATTATATTGTTATTGTATGTAGATGACATGCGTGTTGCAGGATATAAATGTTCTCAAGAAGAAATTAGCTAATTCATTTTTGATGAAGGATTCAGGTGCTGCAAATAAAATCCTTGGTATGAGAATAACAAGAGATAGGACAAATTTCAAATTGACATTGTCTCGGGGTAAGTACATAGAGAAGGTATTGGAGAGGTTTAGAATGTAGAATGAAAAACCAATTAGTACACCTTTGGCCAGCCATTTCAAATTAACTAAGGAAAATTTTCCCAAGACATATGAGGAGATTGAATACAACCATTTCACCTATCCTTTGGTCCCTTATTCATCAACAGTTGGAAGCTTGATGTATGCGATGGTTTGCACAAGACCAGATATTACACATGTAGTGGGAGTTGTGAGCAGGTATATGAACAATCCAGGTAAATAACATTGGGAGGCATTAAAGTGGATTCTCGGGTATTTGAGAGGTACTGCTACTCATGCATTATGTTTTGAAGGTTCAAACACTATTCAACAAGGATATGTTGATTCAGATATGGTAGGTGATAAATATAGCAGGAGGAGCACCACAGGGTATGTTTTTAGTGTAGGTGGAACAATAGTAAGTTGGATTTCGAAACTGCAAAAGGTTGTTTCAATTTCAACAACAAAGGTAGAATATGTTGTTGCTACAGAGGATAGTAAAGAGATGATTTGGTTATAGAGGTTTATGGAGGAATTGGGAAAGAAACGGGACAATAGTAGGCTATACTGTGACAGTGAGAGTGTCATTCATCTTGAAAAGAAATCAGCCTTCCATTCAAAGAATAAGCATATACAACTCAGGCACCATTTCATATGATCCATCTTGGAAGATGGACATTTGAAGTTGGCAAAGATACACTAGCCAGAATTCTGTAGACATGTTAACAAAGGGAGTAACCAGGGAGAAACTAAGTTCTTTATCAGTTTCAGTTCATCTTCAAGAATGAAGATGAAGATGAGAAATTTGCCAAGTCCAAGAAGGATCATAGTCCAACAGATAGAATAGTGGTGGAGTTGTTGAGATCAGTCTCCCAGTGGGAGATTGTTGGTTGTGGAGCCTTATTATTTCATGATTCATAGGTCTTTGTTTTCAGTCGTTTTTATACCCCATGAAGAATTTAAACCCCATAAGAATGTACACTCCTCCACACGGGGGAGTGTAGGGGGGTTACCCCCCTTGCAGGGTCCGGGGGAGCTATCCCCGGACAGGGGGATCTGGGGGCAAGGAAAACCCCAACAGGGGTTTGGGGGAGAAGACCCAGAAGGAAATTTTTCCTTGTAAATGTATGTTGTAATTTCATAGTAAATCTGGACCGTTCATTATAAGGTCGCAGATCTGATGGTACAAGTTATGTTAGGGATTTTTTTCCCTAGAAGGAAACCCTCTTTTATGAGGGAAATGTATTGTGGCCATGTATCATTACGAATATTGTATTATGAGTGAGGATATTGTGAGAGAAAGAAGAGGAAGTTACAACGGGTGTGTTGTAGGTTGTATCCCTTTATTTTTTGGATAATAATAAAGGAAGGACCTGAAAATTTATCTAGTGGATGTAGCCCACACTAGGTGAACCACATATATCTGTGTCTTTATTGTATTGTATATATTCTATGTTTTATTTCCACATTTGTTTTATTTTTTTTCTTCGTGATCTTGTTTTTCTAATAGCAAGTAAGTTATGCATTTCTAGTAAGCAATGAAAATAAAGGACATGCAATTTTTGTAAAATTATCAGCAAAGATCTGATAATAACCAACATATCCTAAGAGGCTATGTACATATTTATATGTTTTTGGAGACAAATGGTTGACTATTACCTCAATTTTTTTTTGTTCCACTTTTATACTTGTAGGATAAATGTGGTGGCACAAAATAATACCCTTGATTAGTATCATAAAACATTTTCCATTATCGAGGGATAAGTTTTCCTCCTTACATATTTTAAGCACCTTCCCCAAGTTAGCCAAATATTCCTTGAATGTATCTCCATATACTGTAAATTCATCCATGTACATGTCTACACAATCATGGATTAGGTCCAATAATATGCTCAAGACTTCCCTGTGAAAATGGCTAGAGAATTGTAAAGTCCAAAGGGTAGTACCTCATAAGAAATTGTTTCCCATAGGTAGGTGAAAGTTGTCTTGTATTGGTTCTTAGGGGATACTTGGATTTGGTTGTATCCAATAAAGCCATCGAGGAATGAAAAATATTTATTTCCTACCAATGTATCAAGGAATTGATTGATGAAGGCCAGGGGGAAATGGTCTTTGTGGGCGGTTTTATTAAACTCCCTATAATCAAAACATATATTCAACTTTACATTTTTCTTGGGAATGATCACAAGTGAAAAGACCCACTGGATACCAAATATAGGGTATATAAATTTCATAGAGTAACTTCTACAATTCTTCTTTAACTATTTCTTTCAAGGTAGGATTCATTTTGCATTGGGGTTGTTGGATGGGTTGGGAATCTTCATTTACATATATATGGTGAGTGCACAAATATGGATGAATTCCTTTAATATATGTATAGTCATAGGTGATTTCATCACTATTCTCTTGTAGAAACCTAATCAGCTACCTTTTTTGTAAGGTCGGGAATTCAAAATTAACATTTAATTCTCTCCCTGGGTATATATATATAGATACACTAGTGGAATTGGTTATATTGTAGATAGGAATTGTTATGGGATCTGTCACCATCAATAGATCAAAAATGAGTAACTTATCTAAGTGATAGGATCCATTACTTGATTGAGTATTTGAGATGTTGGTTGTGAGGATGAGCATGTATTAACTATGAAGTCATTGATCATGTCATCCTCAATATTTTCTTAAGAGAGACATATTTATCTATTGTGAACAATTGGTGGGAATTATCTTCATCATCACTATCCTCACCTTCCACTAATATTGGTATTTTTTTTATATGTTTGGTTTGGAAAGGGGGTGCAAAGTGAGTTTCTTAGTATAATTTCCACAGGAGATGATCATATTTCCATGTATGAAATGTAATACCCTGGTTTTGAGTCCCTGAATTAATAATGTATTTTTTTTAATTGATGAATGTTCAGAGTGCCTGAAAAACTAAAACAGGTTGTTGTGCCTAGGAAATTCAATACTTTGATCATTATTAATAATAAAGTACATCACTAGCTGCAGAATGAACAAGGACAAGAGTTATTGGGGGATATGATTCCATGAGAGAGGGGAGACCGAGGGACTAAAACTTTACACCTTTTTTAATTAATTATCACCATGGTTGTGTTGGGGAGCATATGATGGGGTGGATGAGTCTCTTGGGGAGACCATGTTGACCTTGGAGTGCCTGGATACAAAATCCCTATTCTTGTGTGTCTTGGGGTTAATCAATTATTCAGTTGTTAAGTTGTTGGGTTAATCACTCATTCATTTTTGGGTTCCTCATTCATTCTTTCTCTTGGTCAGGGAATGGGAAATGCATCATAGGAAGAGAAGGGGAATTTTTTATTGGATATAAGTAAATTTTGATTATTCCAATAATGAATTGATGCTTGAGTGCATGGATGCATTGGAAATATAATAAACCTTGCTACAATCATGATATTCTCAACTAGATGCATTGGGACCCTAGAAGGAGGTGGATATCCTGAAGGACTATGTGGTAGTGAAGGGGTTTTGATCTCTTGGGTTGTGCAAGATGGGAGAAAAGAGTTGGTGAACTTTGGATTGTTGTGTGTTGAGAAATCTTGAGAGCTTGAGTGTTGATTGGTTTGGGAAACTGAGTGTCATATTAAAACTCGTTGATACGGATTTATGAACAAAACAAAATGAATAACCAACTAAATACAGTAACACATAGATAGCAACAAATATCTAGTGAACAATAACTTCTATTGAATCAATGAAATAGGATGAAACTGTAAAACTGCAGAACTAAAACAACTTGCTTGAATGGTGGTATCTATCTCTGAGAAGAGATGTGGCTACTACACACATCCGTCTGAGAAAAATGATTACAATGAGGCTCAAGAGGCCCTTTTAACATTATTCATGAATGCCAAAACCATAGACATCCCAAAAACCTAACCCTAGGAGGTGAAACGCCAAAATTTATGTGGGCCCTGATGGGTAAGTTGGTACCTCAACTTCTCGGGGTTGTAACTCTTGCATATGACCTTTGTTTTAGGCCTGTGATAGCTCGTTGGAAAGGTATTTTCAAGAAATACACATTATTCCATAAAAATCTAACTTCACCTATAGTTTTACTGTGGAAAGACAAAAAAAAACATTGTTTAGGGACCCAAAACGGCCTTGGAAGTACACAAATATGTATTGACATGAAAACTTCCAAAATAAGCCAGTTGGATTAGGTGGGTGGCCACCAATATCCACCTGGAAGATGTGTAGGGCTTCAAACAGCCTCGAAAGTGTAGACCCCATAATTACAAAGAAGTACAGAAGAACATGTTGAACTAAAAATTGTCAAGAGGAGCTAGTTGGAATAGGTGGGTGGCCACTGATATCCACCTAGATCAATCCTCCCCCCTTAGGAGGTGATGGTATCCATTTCATTGATTTCCCCCATCAGGTGAGGAAAATTATGTTGAATTTGGCCCTAGGTGAGACACTTTCCTTAGTGTAGGAGTTGTCATGCCTTGACAACCCGATAAATCTGGATCCTTTGTTGGCGAGTGCCAGTGACATGTGTGTCCACTATCTGATCAATGGATGTTTGTTCCATGTAGTCAGGGTTGATATATGTTGGTGTTAGTTGTTCTACGATCTCTAAGGTGTCCAATAAGGGTGTAAAATATGGCCGAAGGAGATCCACATTCAACACTAGGTGCAAGCCAAGAAAGGGTGGAGTGTTGAGCTCAAAATAATTTCTACCCACGACCTTGGTGATAGTGTAAGGCACATAGTGAAGTGGGACAAGATTTTGATGGGGCATTGTAAGGAAATATTTCTAAAAATGTAACCAGACCTTGTATCCCACCTGAAATTAGTGCAATACCTTGTGTCAATGATGGCATTGCTTCTACTCAACATTGGTTTTCTTCAAAATCTCATGGACCTATTGGTGGATGTGTTGAATCCACTCATTGAATATGGTGGTTTTGCCAGCCTTAGATTGAACATGGGAAGATTATGCTTGTGTGGTGTAAAGAGGTAATGAAACATCAATGGGACCCAAGGGTTGGAATCAGCCCCACCTGAAATGGGCTATGGTTGGTGAAGCTATGGAGAGCCTTGTTGTAGTCATGTTGAACATAGGGGAGACTCTCATCCCACGTACACATATGCTTAGAGTTGTACATGTGAAGGATGTGCGCAATCATCTGATTGATGACCTTTGTTTGGTCATTGGTTTGGAGGTGGAAATTAGTGGATTTAGTGAGCTTGGTGTCCAACACTGACCAGATACTCAACCAAAATGTGTTGAGGAACATGTTGTCCCGATCGGAGATGATGGTATGAGATATCCCAAAATGGATCCACACTGGTTCTAAGAATATATTGGAAGTATCTGCGGATGTGATTCTCTTCTTGCAGGCTATGAGGATGGTCATCTTCAAAAACCGATCAACTACCACAAATACACAATCATTGCCTTGTTTGGTGGATGGAAGGCCAGACATGTAATCCATCGAGATGGATTCCCAAGGCCTCTCGGTAGTAGGAAGAGGGGTGTATAAGCCTTACTTATTGATGGATGGCTTAGAAATGGCACATGAAATGAAAGACATGATATACTTGTTGACGTCCTGTCATAGTTTTGGCCAATAATGTTTTTGGTAGAACAACCACAATTTTCTCCATGCCAAAATTTATTTCCATCCGACTGTAGTGAGCCTCCCAGATCAGATTTGCACACTCGCTTGTAGGAACATAGAGATGTCCAAGATGACATAATCGTCTATCCTAAATGAGAAAATTGGTGAAATTTGTGCCTACACACAAGAGCTAATAGGTGGTGGCAAAGTCCAGATCTTGTTGATAAATTTGGGGCCACTCAGATGCCTCATGTCCATAGGAATGGAGCACGGTGGTGAGTGCAACCATAGGAGGTCAATTTAGGAAGTGAGTGACATGATTTGTGATCCATGTCTTATACTTGATGTTGAGATGGAACTACTGTAGGTAGGTGGACCACTTCTGATGGCAATCATTCTGCAACTTCCCATGTTTCTGTATGAACTGTAGAGGCTTATGATCGGTGTTGATGATTGTCTCCTTTCCTAGAATGTAATGTTTCCATTGACAACATGCTTGTAGAATGGAATTCATTTCCTTTTCATAAGTGGGGTATTTTTGGATAGTATCTAAGAGTGTCTCACTATGGTATGTCACCGGATGATCGTGTTGAGTGAGAACTACGCCTATAGCATAGTCAGATTGTAATGTCCTCATTTTGTGACATTATAACTTTACAAAGTGTCATGCCTACCAGAGTAGCCAGATAGGGGTGACAGAGAGTTTGGGAGATATTGAGGGGTTTTGTTGGGCCCAACTTGCATCGTTCATCATCAGGATCCATTCCTCACAGCTTGGTTTTGGTTTCATTGCATTCCGACAATTTCCGTAATTTTGAGTTATTATGGGTCATATCTTAATTAATTTCATTAAGAAGGTCATAATGGGAAAATTACTTGGAGAAACCTCTTAGTGTAATAGCTTATTGAAATCGGGAAGAAGAGCAATATGGGATAAACATGATGAGAAGTGACTTTCAGTGGCCGGAGAAGCCATAAGGATGGATAAATCACTTTTTAGAGGTAAAATGATTAATTAATTAATTAATTAAGTGATTTAATCAAGGAATAATAAAATAAAGTAAAAGTCACTTGGAGGGAAAAGGTCAACAATGAATTAGGGTTTCAACAATGAATTAGGGCTTTGGAAATCTATAAGAGAAGAGTCAGCGACCTAATTCACCATTATGCAGATTATGACTTGTCATTGAGGAGAGAGGCAGATCTCAAGAGAGATAGTTCAGTGGATTCCAGGAGGAAGACACCAGTTGGTTGATTTCGGTGTTGAGAGACACACCCTAGTCATCGGGAATATCATTCAGGTCTTCCATCATTCTTCAGCAATAGTTATACAATTTTCAGCAACAAGGGCGCATTCATCTAGAGTGAGGGTGCAGCTTCTGAGAGGGTTTTTAGTCGACTTATCCCATCCAGGGAGAATTCCAAGATTTCCCTATAACCCATTTGAGAGGAGGGAAAGGTGCATCTTTTTCCTAATTCCTCATCAGATTCCGACGGAGAAATCAACTGGGATGCATTTTCTAGACTTGGACGTGCGACACTTTTGGAGGGCACGTTTGGGGTTCCAGAGCGAGCATCAGACCAGATTCAGGGAAACCCTTCCGACCCATTTCCCAGTAGACCAAGGCAGTCATTTTGAGACATATATCATCTGATTCTGATGGTGGAATCACTAGGACACATTTTTCTAGAAGAAGAGGGGCACATTCCCCCAGGGGTATCCATATGGGGTCCAGATTCATCAACATAGGGGTCCGACAGATAACAATACTGAGGACTAGAGCAGGGCACATCATTTTGGACAGTTTCCAAGCCATTCTGAGAAGTATATCTCCCAGGGTGAACTCTCCAGACTTCCAACAGTTACCGTCGGAGCTGCCATAGTACCAACACATCCATTGATTCCACAGTGATGCCATATTCTGGGTATTGTCTTTTAGTTTCTTATTTGTAATCCAACTAAGATCCTTTGTCTATTGATCTAGTCGAGTAATGTCAGTTTATTCAGCCGCGTTCGACCATTTTTTAATCCACGGAGATATCATAATACAAACTTTGCAGTCCTTTGTCGTGTTTATTATTTGTATGATCATTTATATGTTGTAAACCATTGATCCTACACACACATTAGCATAATTTCCTAGACTAGCCAATTCAGGAACATTACAGTGGTATTAGAGCTGGTTTTCCTACTATCCTAAGGGGAAAATCAGATAAGGATCTAGATACATCATTACCATCGAGTGGATTGACAGGAGCACAGATGGAGCCTACACCCATTAAATGAGTGAGAGTTGCTACAGTTGCAAAGTGCCTTGGAATCCAAATCACAGATGTAGGGGTAAAGGGAAGGTGCACATCATTGAGGTGCACTATGACAACGAGGATGAGGAGATGCATGTGAATGCAACCATAGATGCCTATTTGGAGTATCCTGATAAGGCTAGTGACTCTTGTGCATCTGAGGGACAGTTGTATGGACAGGATGATAACACATATCCTTCATCTTCCCCATCAGGTAATGTTGAGGATTCAACACTTCAACATAGTGGTGACACTTGTGAGGATTCATATGTGTTGGCACTTAGACATGATGAGATTAGGAGGTTGGATGACCTACCAGTGGGTATAGACATGGCTTCTAGGAAGTCATGTATGGAGAATGATGAGCTTCCTATGATGAGTGAGCCACATTTTTCATCTTCTCAGTCACCTATGCTAGCCACGACACATGAGGATATCAGTAGCATTCCTGATATGGTAGAGGAGCCTTGTGTGGGAATTGTACACAAGGAACATATGGATCTGTAGACCTAGGAGGAGAGGTATGGCTTGGATATAGTTGACCTTACACATGCCTATCAGTATGAGGAGAGTGAATCACCACTCTTGGAGATTCCATTGATGGACCAGGTTGTGGATACCAACAGCTTGTTGGGACACTTACTCCCAGGATCAATCTACAGTGATAAGGATGCACTCCTTATTGGTCGGAATGACCATAGCATGTGTCTAGACACATCTGTATGGGATCTAGGTGCAGATGATATTAGTAGGGTGAGCGCACAGGAGGATACAATGGCCCATACAGGATATGGTGTGATTCAGATAGGTGAGGCAGTTGGTGATGGCATGCAGTGGCATACATGAGTACTTAGTAGAACAAGGGACAATGGGCAGTTTAGTGCCTTATATTCTGAGTGTGTTGTTGGGGATTCCATTGTTGACACTAGAAATGAGAGGCATGAGGTATAACCTCAACGAGATTGTGACCAGGAGTCACGACACTTGGAAGTATAGTTGAGAATCAATGAGGACATGATCATGGCAGCCACTAGATGCATTGATGATACACATGCATTGGTGGTAGGTTATTGTTGGAGGGCCTCGATGGCATAGGATAGTTCAGATGGGGGACTTGTTATTGATGACTTCCATACACTCAGGGAGAGAGTGATTGTGATGAGGATCGAATACCAGCAATTGTTGAGGGACAGGGATTACCTATTGGAGGTTGGAGAGATGTATCATTGGGAACTGAGGGAGAAGGAGGTTGAGGTGGACCGACTCACTCATGAGTTGGTGAGCACACAAATATTCTCGGAAGGCACACAGACAACCCTTCAAGAATTAGAGTCCAGATCAGAGGAGCTCCTTGAGGAAATTAGACAGATATCCACTACATCTATTTCAGTAGAGAGTCAAATATATCCCTCAGCCACATTGCGAGAGGATGTCGGTGGTTTAGCAGTGGAGCACCAGTTGAGGGAGGAGCATGAGGAGTACCCAGGATCACTGATGAGTATGGAGAGATATGATCCAGAGATACATGAGGATGTCCATAGGTCACAGGGACCACCCTTCATGAGGGGTGTTGAGACAGTTGAGCACACATGTACACATGGGGATTCCAAAGCCAGGGGTAGTTATGAGGACACTTCCATTTGTGTTCTAGGATCAGTTGACCTTCATGTAGAGGATGACCCCGTAGTACACCCAAGATCCAGGATGTTGCAGGTGTATACAGGAGATCACATGAGTATGCAAGGGCACACAGGGATGGGTGGTAGTTCATAGAGACATACAGAGTTGTACAGTGGGATTCAGGGGGACGTACTAGATTGCAAGGAGGAGATGTACTTAGTAGAGCATGGAGATTCCTCTCCCTTGCAGCAGTATACAGATTTGGGAGATCACCTTCACCATAGAAATAGTTTCATGATTGATGATGGAAGAAGAATGATTGACCCGCAGTTGGTGGAGATACCTATTGTTGTACTCGATGGTTGGTGTTCAGTGATGAGTACAGGCAATTATTTACCATGGGTACTGATGGATGAGATTTTGGTTAAGTCCTTGGATTTGACTAAAGAATATGATACTTTCCAGTCCTACAGTTGGTTGCAGATATATGATAGCCTTTCTCGATACTTTCATCATTGACAGCAGCATAGGGGGAGCTAGATAGTGGGAGGGGACATGGAGAGTTGGTAAGTTGAGACCACCTGACAGGAGTGTCTTGATTGCATACATTAGGATAAGGATGGATCATCAGGGGCAGATAGTTGAGGCCCTCGTCATGAATGAGAGTATCCTAGGCCATGGGACAAAGAATATATCAGAGGTTGCTATATACTCAGACTCTCATTGGGATGATGGTGGAGTGCTTTTGACAGTTACCAGTAGGGCACATCAGTAGTTAATGGGGATTGGAAGTGATGAACATCCAAATTTGACATGGGATCTGGGATTCCATTTGGTCAATAGTTTGTTTCATCTTATGAGGATCCAGGAGTGGAGGATCCAGTATGGATACTTTGAGAAGACAGTCATGATCAGAGTAGAGCAACATCAACATGATGGTCCTTGTTAGAAACTAGCATGGGACCCTGGGATTACAGGGTTGGGCATTTCATTGACTGAGGGAGACAAGCGGACGTTCGTAGGGGGGAGCCACTTTGATTTTCCATTGAGTTTCAGTATTAGGGAGAGCATGTCACTAGTTGGTGATTTGTTGAGGTCTTGTAGCACCTCACTATGGCAACAACATGTTCAGTCGGTACGGGGCCGTGTTGAGTTTTGTATGGTCTGGTAAGATAGACCCATTTCAGGTTGAGGTCATGTGTTATTTGCAGGAGACTCATGGTGTTGATATGTTACAGAACTATAATCCACAGGGAATTGCATTTCACATCTTGATATGGGATCCAGATATTGGAATGCTTGGTAGTTCAGTGTTTGATGGAGTTGAGTTTCGAGTAGAGTGGTTGCTTGGGGAGTTGACTGAGATTCTTTGGCCATTGATCATTCTACTCATAAAGAGCATGTGGGTGTCATGCGTGGTGACCACTTGGAGAGGCCACATCTTGAGGAGATTCTACCTTGTGTCACATAGGTGGATATGGGACCCCAGTATCATATGTATTTGGGTTCAATTATTGCTTGAGGACAAGCAATATTCCGGTAGGGATGACTGTAATGTCCCCATTTTGGGACATTATAACTTTATAGAGTATCATTCCTACCAGAGTATCCAGATAGGGGTGACAGAGAGTTCGGGAGATATTGAGGGGTTTTTTTGGGCTTGACTTGCATCATTCATCATCAGGATCCATTTCGCACATCTTGGTTTTGGTTTCGTTGCATTCCGACGATTTCTGTAATTTTGAGTTATTATGGGTCATATCTTAATTAATTTCATTAAGAAGGTCATAATGGGCATATTACTTGGAGAAACCTCTTAGTGTAATATCTCATCAGAATCGGGAAGAAGATCACTACAGAATAAGATGATGAGAAGTGATTTTCAGTGGCCGGAGAAGCCATAAGGATGGATAAATCACTTTTTAGAGGTAAAATGATTAATTAATTAATTAATTAAGTGATTTAATCAAGGAATAATAAAATAAAGTAAAAGTCACTTGGAGGGAAAAGGTCAACAATCAATTAGGGTTTCAGCAATGAATTAGGGTTTTGGAAATCTATAAGAGAAGAGTCAGCAACCTAATTCATCATTATGCAGATTATGACTTGTCATTGAGGAGAGAGGCGCATCTCAGGAGAGATAGTTCAGTGGATTCTAAGAGGAAGACACCAATTGGTTGATTTCGGTGTTGAGAGACACACCCTGGTCACTAGGAAGATCATTTATGTCTTCCATCATTCTTTAGCAGCAGTTATATAGTTTTCAGCAGCAAGGGCACATTCATCCAGAGTGAGGGTGCATCTTTTGAGAGGGTTTTTAATCGACTTATCCCATCCAGGGAGAATTCTGAGATTTCTCTCTGACTCATTTGAGAGGAGGGAAAGGCACATCTTTTTCTTGATTCCTCATCAGATTCTGAAGGAGGAAGCAACTGGGATGCATTTTCCAGACTTGGATGTGCGACACTTTTGGCGGGCACATTTGGCGTTCCAGAGCGAGCATCAGACGAGATTCAGGGAAACCCTTCCGACCCATTTCCCAGTAGACCAAGGCAGTCGTTTTGAGACATATCTCATTTGATTCCGATGGTGGAATAACTAGGATGCATTTTTCCAGAAGAAGAGGGACGCATTCCCCCAGGGGTATCCATCCAGGGTCCAGATTCATCAGCAGAGGGGTTCAACAGATACCAGCACTGAGGACTAGAGAAGGGCGCATCATTTGGGACAATTTCCAGGCCATTTCAAGAAGTATAGCTCTCAGGGAGAAATTTCCAAACTTCCAACAGTTACCGTCAGAGCTGCCATAGTCTCAGCGCATCCATTGATTCCGCAGTGCTCCCATATTCCTGGTATTATCTTTTAGTTTCTTATTTGTATTCTACCTAAGATCCTTTTTCTATTTATCTAGTCGAGTATTATCATATTATTCAGCCACATTCGGCCATTTTGTAATCAACAGAGATATCATAATACAAACTTTGCAGTCCTTTGTCATTTTTATTATTTGTATGATCATTTATATGCTATAAACCATTGATCCTATACACACATTAGTAGCATTTCCTAGACTAGCCAAGTCAAGAACATTACATAGATGCATCAGCCTCCATCTCAAACGATTGTTGCAGATCAAGTAAGGAGAGTATTGGAGCTGAGCACAAGCGATGCTTTAGATCATCAAATGCTCATTGTTGTTCCTTCCCCCACATGAACTTTTCCCTTCCATCACCCTTGGTCGCTTGGTTGAGGGCCCATGCAATATGGGAGAATCCCAACACGAATCGTCGATAGAAGTTGGCCAATCCTAGGAAGCTCCAAAGCTCAGTTAGTTTGGTGGGGGCTGACCAGTCATAGATGAATTGGATCTTAGTTGGATCAGTATGTACCCCATGCTCATCAACAATGTAGCCCAAGTATTAGACCCTAGTCATGCCAAAGGATCATTTTTCCAAGTTGGCATATAGCTTGTTCTACTGTAGAGTGCTAAAACACTGTTGAATATGTTGCATGTGCTCTTCCCAAGTTATGTTGGAGATGAGGATTTCATCCAAATATAACACCACAAAAGAGTTGGTGAAGGGTCTTAATACATCATCCATCAACCTCATAAAAGTGGTTGGTGCATTTTTTAAGCCAAAGGGCATGACCAACCATCTGAAGAGACCTTCTTTAGATTTTGAAAGTTGTCTTCCATACATTAGATGGTTCAATGGGAACCTGGTGGTAGCTATACTTTAGATCAATCTTGATGAAGAAATTTTCCCCCTTTAGTTGGTCAAGAAGGTCATCAATTATGGGCATTGGGTACCAGTTCCTGAATGTGATTTTGTTTAATGCTCTGTAATAATTGCAGAGCTGCTAGGTCCCATATTTCTTCTTCACCAGTACAATCAAGCTTCCACAAGGGGAGGAGTTGGGTATGATGTGCCCCTTTTGAATAATCTCTTTGATTTGATGCTTGATTTCATAATTTTCCATCAGTTAGAAACGATAGACTGGTCCTTTAGGAAGAGGTGCACCGGGGGTTAGATCAATTGGATGCTTGACTTGGTAGTGCATTGGTACCCCGGTGGGTGAGGAGAATATATATCTATACTCTTCCATGATCTTTTCCACTTTCTTCTGCTGCAAAGAGAGACTCTATGTAGAGGCCACGTATGTGGAAACAACCTTCTGCTTACTGTGAGTATAAATCACAAAGAAGACAAACCTCCTAGTATGTGAAATTACCTTACTGCATTGCTTAGAAGAGATTAAAGAAATAGTGGTAGGTGGTGCCACCTTTGGTATCCTATACAATTGTCTACCCAAAGTAATAATAACACTACAGAGTCTAGACTCATACACAACATGTCACTTCCACAAATATCGTTGTCCTAAAAGAACATCACAAACTTTAAGGGGAGAAATATCACACAATACCTCATCTCTTAAAGGCTTGATGTCGTAGGGAAGATGACACTACTAGCTAAGACATAGATCTCTTCCTTGGAGAATCCAGCTAATGGTGTAGAGTTGCAGGTACAGTTTCATTGGCAGGTCTAGTCGCTTGATGAATTATGTTGAGATCATGTTCTTTTGACTTCCACTATTGATAATGAAATGAATCAGAGCCCCCTTTACCCACATATGCGAGTGAAAGAGGCATTCCCCTTCCTCTGGTTCTTCTGGTTCACTTGGTTGGACTTCAGTGCTAGCAACCATGACACTAGGCTCAACATCAATAATCCGCTTCCCTTCTTCTGGATTTGATTCAGAATCAGAATCGGCCTCTGACTCAGAATCTTTCATCTCAACAATGAGTGACTTCTTGGAGCCACATTCTTCGGTGTTGTGCCAAGGGATTTTATAGTATTCACACCATTTTCAAGTGTCCTTCTTTGACTTCTCATTACCCTTCTTATGTTATGGCTTGGACTGGGTGCCCTAAGAGTGTCCATATTTTCTTTTTCCCTTGTTGTGTGGGTTGGGGCCACATTTTCCCTGCTTCAACTCTGAAAAGTTTGCAGATCCAAACTCTTGCCTCTTTTTCTTTCATCTCACCATACCCAATGATGTGATGTCCAGAAACTCCATTTATGTTTGAATGTCTCTATGAAAATAGTCGCAGTATTTGAGCATCAGATGTTGTTAAGATTCTTTTATACCCAATTTGGTGTGCAGGTTATGGAAAATATTGGTGAAATATGGTACTATCTGGTCCCTTTCTTGATGTAGGGTGGTCCATCTTGTGTACTAGTCTTCGTAGCTTCCAACCGGGTATTATTACTATTTAATGGCATCGTTGAAGGAATACCATGTGGGGATGATCACAAATATTTCATATTCCTCTATGGCCCTTTGCTCAGAGTAAGTGTCCCACCAGTCCTTAACATGGGGGGCAACCTTGAGGAGTGCAAAAGTAATTTTTTCCCTATCAGAAAAATTGTGGACCGAAATATACACTTCGAGTAGATTCAACCATTTATCGACATCATCTGCATCTATCAATCCTTCAAATAATGGAATATCAAAATTTACCTATACCTTGAAGGGGGTTGCATGGCCACTTGATGAAAATTCTTCTCCCGTGGACAGTCATCGAAGGATCTATGCAAATTTGTCCATCATTTCATTCCTTTTTCGCGCAAGGGCTTCCTCGAGCAACATTTTAAAAGGATCTCCTACTCCATCATATTTCTTTTTGTCCCTAATGGGTTTTTTTGGGGCTTGGCATAGCCAATCTTACAAAGGCTTGATTGGTTCAAGTCTGAACTTCTTGTACCTAGATCTTGTCGGGGACATGCACAAAGAAAAATAAATGAATAACATACCACTCTGATACCATGGATTTGTATTTATAAGAAGAACAATATGAATAACAAACTAAATACAATAACACAAAGATAACAATAGATATCCAGTGAACAATAACTTCTATTGAATAAATGAAATAGGATGAAACTGTAAAATTGTAGAACTGAAACAACTTTCTCGAACGGTGGTAGTTATCTCTAGGTTTAGATGTGGTTTCTACATGCATCTGTCTTAGAAGAATGATTACAATGAGGTTCCAGAGGACCTTTTAACATTATTCATGAATGCTAAAACCCTAGACATCCCCAAAACCTAACCCTAGGAGGTGAAATACCAAAATTTATGTGGGCCCTGATGGGTAAGTTGGTACCTCAACTTCCTGCGTTTGTAACATTTGCATACGACCTTTTTTTTAGGTGCATGATATCCCATTGGAAAGGTATTTTCGAGAGATACACATTATCCCATCAAACTCTGACTTTGTCTATAGTTTCACTGTGGCAAGCCAAAACACACTATTTAGGGCCCCAAAATGGCCCTGGAAGTACAAAAAGATGTATTGACATGAAAAATTCCAAACTAAGCCAGTTGGATTAGGTGGGTGGCCACTAATCTCCACCTAGAATATGTGTATGGATTCAGACAACCCCTGAAGTGTAGAACCTGCAATTACAAAGAAGTGCAGAAGGACATGTTGAACTAAAAATTGTCAAGAGGAGCCAGTTGGAATAGGTGGGTGGCCACCAATATCCACCTAGATCACCCGTCCTTGTGGATTCATATACCTATATTTAGGGTGACCTTCCATTGAGACCTAAAACAACAATGTCTAAGGTTGGATAGAATGTCCTTGGTATGCATCCAATTGGTGATTGGTTTTGTTAAAGATAAGTTCTATGTGTCATATTGTTTCTCTACTTATATATAATTATTCTTGCCGTGTATTGTTTATTATCTATGAGATATGAATTACTAATGTTCCTACTTGCTAGTTATTTTTGTGCATGGAATGTTGTTCTTTCTTTCATAGTTTAACATGAATATTTATGAATGCATGTGTTAGTTCATGCGTTCTTTTCTAGTTGTTGGTATCAAATATTAAAAATTAGTTCAAGAAGAGGTTCTTGAGGTAGCATGGCCTGACCTTGGAGGCTAGGTATGTGATATATTGGTATCAGAGTTGTTGGTTTACATCATTGGGCCTCTGAAGAGGATTTCTATAGAAATTTTGGAAGTATTCCTTTTAATTACTTAAATTTCTATGGACAATGTTGGGGCGAGAAGATTGTGGTTTAGCAGTGTCAATATCTCCATAGAAACATGTTTAATAGGTTCTCCATGGACCTGACACCCCAATGAGATTGTCCCATTCATGATTTGGAAACAAAACCGATGGATCTTCCTTCCAAATATATAGTGCACATGAGTCATGGATATATTACACACATGGATCCCCACCATATATCTATGATGGGAACTACTTTTTTATATCCTACGTCCATGGGGAAAAACTCTTTTAAATGTTTTAAAAGAAAAAGGAAATCCTTAGTCATTTGTGCATGAAGCACAAAAGAGTCGTACAACGTCGTGAATCCTACGTGTGTTGTGAACTTTTGATTGGTGGGTTGGTGCCTTAAATACTTGATATCAAAAGAATATAAGTGGGGTCATGTGTGGGAAGTCGATACTCGATATCATGGTGGACTAGTGCACCTTCTTCCCCAGTGGGAAGATGGGCCCATATCCAACCCCCGAACCCCAAAATTTTATGATCCCATATCAATTGTGAAATTCTAATATGTCATAGGGATGGTGCCCTTGGTGGGATGGTAGCCACATCATTTGCCACATATAACCCACGTGTAAGTTCCCACATGGATGTCATGTTAGATAGGAAACGTCAGTAGGAAGAAGACAATGATAGGTTTCTGGTCCCACTTCATCTACATCGTCAAAACCATGTCAGTACCACATCGGTGACATGTGTAGTGTTGTGGTTATCCTATGTGACATGAGGGGAAGGTTCCATGTGTCGCAGGTGTAAGTTAGATCCAATGCATCGGGTTGGTTCCCTAGTCGGCCGGTGAGCCTATATTAGACCTTAGACCCTATCCTTAGTTGACATACCTGGGGATTTGAGGTTGTACATTGGGTTCAGTTCTTACCACGATTTTCGTGACATGGGTTAAACTCCTCTCGTGGATCCTAACTTTGGTGATTTTGGCGAAGACTAACGCCTATGGGTTTTGGTTTAACAACAATCATAGTCCAACAAATGGTATCATAGAAACAAGTATCGAGTTTGAAACTCGCTCAGCACACACTAGGGGGGAGATTGTTGGACATTGGGTTCAGTGCTTCCCCTGAGTTTCCTGACATGGGTTAACCCCTTCTTGTGTCCCAACTTTAGAGATTGTGGATGAGACTAACACCTGCAGTTTTTGGTCTAATAGAAATCATACTCCAAGAGTCGATACCTGATATCCCAAGTTCTTGATTCATTGGTCAGTCGATACATCAAAGGGATGGTATCCTAGGTATCAGATATAGGAAAAATCTTAAGTGGTTTTGAGTGTGGGGAGCCGATATTCGGTGAGCCTATATCGGACCTCGGACCCCCGAAAGTTTCCAAGTCTCATTTTAGTGTTGATATCCTAATGCCCTAGTGGGAAAATTGCCACGTCAACTTCCACTTCAGTGCCACATCATCCAACACATGTGGAAGGGTCCACATGGATGCCACATGAGCTTGAGAGACCTCTGCTAAAAGGAAAATTATAGAATTTTAAGAAGGTCATAATTTTTTTCTCTAAGCTCGAGATTGGGAAAATGAATAGTCATTGGCAATATCTCAGAGAAAGGAATCTAGTTATACACCTAGAAAAAATTTCTATGTAGTAGGGATCACAGTCAGCTAGGAAGAAGATGATCGATGACCTTAAGGAAACAAAAAAACATTATATAAATTTTTACAGTCTTTTTTCCAAAAATGTGTATACATGTTATTCTTTTTGTTTAACAAAAATTATGTTGCATGCACAATTTCCTATAGAATTAAGTGTATAAACACGTCATTTCAGTCTAAGAATGTATATTTGGGAAATGGAGGGAGGAGAGTGAGCCTTCGATCATGAAAGAGAAACCAAATGTCAGAATATCATTGTTGGAAATGTAGAGACATAATCTAATGGTCACAAGAGCATAGTGGAACCATAAACCTTAATAAAGATAGTGGAAATATTGAAAATACAAGTACCTAGCTATAGATAATATAATGAGAAGATGACGAAGGAATAAAATCAAATAAATTCCCAAATAAAGAAAATCCTAAATCGATTGTGGAGACAAGAAAGGAATGGATCAGGTTCAAATTAGAGGGGAGAAGCAGGAAGCATGCAAGAAGAAATAACTACTTAAGAGACAGTCATTCAAGAAGGGTCAATGGAAATCATAGAAATCACTCACCTCCTTACTCAACTAGGGAGTATTATGCATATGAGGATTCAAGGAGCAGTCCATAAGTGTTTCATGTCAAACATCAAAGAAGAAGACATGAGTGTGATGATTTACAAGGGGAGCTCAGGAAGCTTAAGCCACTATCCTTTGATGGAGAAATAAAAATGGAATATGATTTTCAAGCCTAGTTTCTTGGAATTAGGAAATATTTTCAGTTGCACAACTATTCCTCTAATCTAGAAGCCAAAATTGACACTTACCATTTGCATGGGAAAGATTCCATGTGGTTGGATCAGTTAAAGTAATTGGAACAAATCAACGAGAGTAAGATCACTTGGAAGATGTTCAAGAGGTATTTTTAGAAGGAATATCTTTCAAAGAACTACTTTGAAAAGAATGTGAAAGCATTCTTTTGTTGGATCCCCAAAGCATTGGCTCTTGAAATTTTTCTATGTGTTTGAATTTAGAAGGTTATTCCATCCTTGGGTTGGTTTTAGTATCTATTTGTTTGGTCTTTTGGGAGTTAATTATAGGGGATTTTTGTATCTTAGTGTTTTGGACATCTTCGTTTGGGGGTTTGGCTTCTTTGAATGTTCTGCATGATATTATGAATCATGTCCTTAACAATCCACAAATGTTAGGTGGCTTGATGGTTTTTCTGCTTGGTTGTACAATGGGAATTTTCTGGTACTTTGGTTTCAAGGATTTAATATGAATATTGAATTCATTCATGTCAAGAGATGGCATCTATATTCTATTTTATGAATTTACCAAAAGGATTATAGGGAAGACAAAGAAATTTGGATATCTCTTCATAGGCATGAAGAGCCCATCCAATGAAATCATTGAACCAGAATATATTTGCAGAACGAAAAGAATAGAGATTATTATCAAAAGATGATTAACACAGAATAATAGATATACAGTAAAATTGGTTTCTATTCAATAAGGAAATAAGTTGAAACTGTAAAATGCAGCGGAAACAAGCTTGCTAGAATGGTGGAGGCTTATCTCCGAGAAGAGATGTGATGGTTGTGTTCATTTGCCAGAAGATGATTACAATGAGGCTCTGAAGCCCTTTTTACAATAAAAAGGAATGTCAAAAACCCTAGACATCCAAAAAACCTAACCCTGGGAGATGAAGCGCCAAAAGTCATGTGGGCCCCATTTGGGTAAGTTCGTACATCAACTTCCCGGGGTCGTAACTTTTGCATATGATCTTCATTTTAGGTAAACGAGAGCCCATTGGAAATGCATATGCGAGGAATACAAATTTGTTTGCTATCTATAAAAGGTCATTTTGACTATGGCAAGCCCTAAAAAACATTGTTTAGGGTCTCAAAACAGCCCCACAAGTCAAGGACTGGAAAACTAGGGAAACAAATGCCAAATTGGAAAACTACCAAAATGAGCTAGTTGGAATAGGTGGGAGGCCACCAAAATCCATATAGATCAATCCTGCCCCTTATGAACAAATGGTATCCATTGCGTTGAGTTCCCCCATCAGGTGAGGGAATTTCTGTTGAATTTGGCCCCGGGTGAGCCACTTGCCATGGTGCAGGAGCTGCCCTTCTTTGAAAACTCGATAAAGCTGGATTCTTTGCTGGTGAGTGCCCTTGATATGTTTTTCCACAATATGATCAGTGGATTCCTATTGTAGGAATTCATTTTTGATCTCTGTTGGTGTCAGTTGTTCTCATATCTCTGAGGTGTCCAATAATGGTGGGAAATACGATCGAAGGATATCCACATTGAACATTGGGTGCAAGCCAAGGATAGGACGAATGTTGAGCTCGAAAGAATTATCACCCACAACCTTGGTGATGGCATACAGCCCATAATGAAGTGGGCAGAGCTTATGATGGGTTCCTATAAGGAGCTCTTTATGCAAGTGCAACCAAACTTTGTCACCCACCTGAAACTTATGTGGCACCCGATGTTGATCAAGGCGTTGCTTGTAATTGTCATTAGACTTCTGTAGGATATCTTGAATCTGTTGGTGGATGTGTTGGATCAGCTCAATGAATCAGGTGGCTTTTTCAACTTCAGTTGGAGCAAGAGACAATTCGCCTGAGGTGACCACAAGGGGTAGTGCAACATCTATGGGACCCAATGGTTGGAATCCCAACCCCACCTGAAAGAGGTTGTAGCCAATTGAGCTATGTGTGGCTCGTTGTAGATATTTTGAAAATAGGGGAGACTCTCATCCCATGTGAGAGGGTGCTTAGAATTAAACATGGACAGGATATGCACGATCATTCGATTTATGACCTCGGTTTCGCCATCTTTCTGGGGTAGAAGGTGTTGGAAATACTAATACAA